>PVJA010022498.1:0-34152 GCA_004027025.1 Myocastor coypus
CCCTGTGCGTGCTTCCTCATCTGACTCTGTGGCTATTGTAAGCCAATCTTACAATTTCTTATAGATTGTATATTTGGTGTTAATATCCATTCCTTATATTATATCTGTTCTGTTCCTCTAGTAAAACCCTGACCGATACATATACAAAACTAAGTTAGTGAAAATTTGAAGCAAAGATGAACTTCAGGAAAACAAACAGTGGTCTATGAAACAAGATGGCTCAGCAATACATAATCCTTATACTAACAATAACTAATAATGATACAAATACAGACTTAATCAAAATCATAGTATCAATATATCAAAAGGAAAAGAAATAGAGGAGAGCTAAGCTCTATATCATTATAAAAAGTCAAAAGACAGTATCTTTTTCATAACTATTTTTTATTAGTACATTTTGGATATAATGATACATTTGTCACAGGGAATTTGTACCTGTGCATGATATATCTTATTTCTTCAAAAGATAATATGTCAAATTGGAAATGCAGAAATATAAACAGAAGCATATTATTTTTAAAATATAAAATTAAATTCCAAAAGAAACATCTGGTTAAAAGTGGTTCTTTCTCAACTAGTGTGGAGTCACCTGCCAATAATCCCAGCAATTGGGAAGCTAAGGCAGTGGAGGCCACTGTAAGTACAAAGCCAGGCTGGGCTACACCAGGAGTTCATGGCCAGCCTATGGAGACCCTGTCTCAAAAACAAAATGAACAAACAAAAAGTGGTTCCTTCTAAAGAGTAATAATTACTAGGAGAGAGGAGGGTTGGGGATAGAGAGCTTCTGATTTTCATTAAAAAGCCAAAACCATTTGATGGTTTAAAGTGTTTTGGCTATGGGCCGGCAGGATGGCTCAGTGGTCTAAAGCACAAGCTTGAGGAAGCTTGGGCGGCTTCAGGGACCACGGTTCAATCCCTGGCACCACATGCTGCGCCAGCCCTGCCCTTGGGGCGGGCTGAGCGGGCCATAAAAATGAGTGAATAAACAAACAAAGGTTCTGAAACAAGAATAAAAATAATAAATAAAATAAAAAATTATTAAAAATAAATAAATAAATAAATAAAGTGTTTTGGCTATTCACATAAAACACATGACTATATATTATGCATATATAAGGCATACAACATACTGCCTACTTAATGTGTGCTATGCAAAATATGAGAATCAAAACTGAATTAAACACAAGAAGAAAAAATATGCCTACAATTTTTTTTCTATCATAAATGTAACACTTAAGATAATTAAAATGAGCCGGGCGTGGTGGCGCACGCCTGTAATCCCAGCACTTGGGAGGCTAAGGCAGGAGGATCGGTGCAAGTTCGAGACCAGCCTGGGCTACAAAAGTGAGCTCAAGACCAGCCTCAACTGCATACTGAGACCCTGTCTCAAAAAGACAAAAAAAGATAATTAAAATGATAGGGTCTAAATTCTAAAAACCAAAAACAAAGTTATACTTTCCTCTTTCTTTCTTTCTTTTTTTTTTTTTTTTTTGTCTTTTTGAGACAGGGTCTTGCTATGCAGTTCAGGCTCACCTTGAGCTCACTTTTGTAGCTCAGGCTGGTCTTGAACTCACATGGATCCTCCTACCTTAGTCTCCCAAGTGCTGGGATTACAAGTATGCGCCACCACACCTGGCCCCCTATTCTTTCAGTAGGGTACTCACATGAATGACTAGGAATAAATTAAGATTTCTCAAATTTTCAGGAATGAGAGAAAGAGACACAGAGAGGCAGAGAGAGGGGAAAAGAAGAGGAGGGAAAGGAGGGTAGGAGAGGGGAAGGAGGAGGGGTGAGGAAACAAACCAAAATTATGTGCTTATAAAAATGCATCAAAAAATCCTCCCAATTGCCCAATAATCATAAATTTATTGGGAAATCAAGCTGGAAAGTCCACATTCTTTGCCACATGCAATTTTTCACAACTTTACATAAGCACTGTGAAACTGCAGAAGTTTGTTCAATGTGCAAGACACTTTGTGGCTATTCCAGAGTTGGCATTAAGCATTTAACTTTTACCTGGTTCTGTATTTCCCTCAGAAATTTAAAAAAAAACCCAAAATTAATTATTAAACACAGCCCTACCTCCCCCTTGGCTTATCTTTAACTGTTTGATATTCAACAAACTGAAAAGCTAGATTTGTTCTTTTTTACCTTCAGTGCTGAGAAGAACATGGGGGCCACTCCCATAGCTGAGGCTTTTAATCTTCTTTCCACATAAGGCTTCTAGCTTCTTGGGTACGAGTGTACTCTGGTTATCTCCAGTTCCTAGGCAGTTACTATAATTCAGTCCAAACACAAAGACCTAGAGAACAAATAGTTTGTCTGAGTTGTCTGATCTGAAGTTATACTAAAAGCTCTTTTCTCAGCCAGGCACTATGGTGTACACCTGTAATCCCAGCACTCTTGGAGGCTAATGCCAGAAAGCCACAATTTCAAGTCCAGCCTTGGAACTTAGTGACTTAGGAAGTGCAGAAATGTAAATATAAATTTTTTTTTTTTTAAACCTTTGTTTATTCACTCATTTTTATGGCCGGCTCAGCCCACCCCGTCGGCAGTGCTGGCGCAGCATGTGGTGCCAGGGATCGAACCGCGGTCCCTGAAGCCGCCCAAGCTTCCCCAAGCAGGCGCTCTAGACCACCAAGCCATCCCGCCGGGCCCCTAAACATAAATTTTTTATCCTGCCTCAAGATAAAAAATTTAAGAAGAGCTTGGAGCCAGGTATGGTGGCACAAGCCTATAAGCCCAGCACTTGGGAGGCTGAGGCAGAAGGATTGATGTGAGTTCGAGACCAGCCTGGGCTATAAAAATGAGCTCAAGGACAGCTGAACTGTATAGTGAGACCCTGTCTGAAAAAGACAAAAAAATAAGGAGGAGGATGAGGAGGAGGAGGAGGAGGAGGAGGGTTTGGGATGTAGCTCAGTGTAGAGGCCCTTGGGTTCAATCCCCTACCAAAAAATTAAAAAGCAAGCAAACAAGCAAAACTCCACCTCCTTTTCTCTCTAAGGCACACCCTAATTCAACCTGATAGCTTAGCAGGTAAGAAGAGACTGATATGGTTGCTCAGAAAAATTCAAACTCTGCTAATATTACTTAAGTTTTACACTATTTGTCTACTTATAGGACAAAGGAGAATCAGATCAAGAAATTAAAGTAAGAGAAATTTTATCAAAGGTACAGTCTTCCTGAGTTTCAGGTTCTTTTTATCCTGCGCCTTTTCTAAGTCTTCAATCTGCGTGCTCTGAAGCCCAAACCCACAAGAAGCCACAACTCTAAATCCCAATGTGCAGTCTTACTTCATCATTGTCAGTGACGTAAAGTGCCTCATTGGCTGAGGTGCCAAAGACACATGCTTTCCGAATAGATGCAATTTCTTGGGGTGAGAGAAGAGTAAAGATTGGCCACTTTCCTACATCCACCATGACTTTGACTTGAAGCAGTTCCTATATGAGAGCTGACATCTCTGCTGGAACACACAAAAACAATACCAATAAAGAATTACACAACTATTAAACTGAATTAAAGGAAAGGCCTTTCAATTAAAAGCTAATTCCAGAATAAATGACTTACCTTTGGTAAAGGAGATGACTTACTTTCCCCGGCAATCCTTCTCTATTGCCAAACCTGAGCCTTTTCCTGTAACAAGAGCACAATATACTAGAACCAGGCATTTACTTGTCTGGCCCACTTACTACTCAGATTTATCTGTTCCATGTGTGTTTTATATAATGAGACAGCAGGTGCTAAAGATATATAACCCAGGTATAACCAGGGTCTCTCCTCATGGGTATGTTTCTCACAGGTATTAAAATTAAGTTATTACTTTGTTTAAAAATAGTCAAGTCTCAGATAGGAATGTGTATGTAATAATTAAGTTAAAATTCAAAAGCACTCTCTTTACTTTACCACTGTCTCACTTCCACCCCAGGGATGCCCAGAACACTATCTTTGTAGAAAACCAATGTCATGTGAAGCCACTATTTACTGACAGCATGGTAACATTACCTGGAGAGCCTACAGTGGGCAAAATCTTAAGCAGCATTGACTGCTTAAATTATGCATGAAATAATAAAAGAAAATATTATATTCTGTTCCAATTTCTCTGATCACATTTCATTTCCCATTAACAAAATTTATCATATGCGGAAAGATAAGGCAGTGCACCTCAATCTTGGTGGTGAGTAGATGACTATACTGTAGTCTTCACACAAGTTGCAATTAGCTCAAATAATTAGTACCCTACAAGTACTCTATGAGAGGGATATGTCTCCACAAAAAATCTAAACTTGATCTGTTTATGGAGTTTTATATAAGGAATCCTAGCCAGGGCTCCAATTTTTTTTTTAAGGTTAAAAAGAATACCTAAACATTCTAGTGGTTGACATAGTACAAAATGATTTCACACCGAGTGAACTTCCATTCTGGCTCTCACCACTGGAAATTGAAATATAATAAAAACAGGGTTTCCTGATGAGGACTAGAACTTTTAAGAAGTTCCTTCCTCCCAACCTCTTAGATGTCCAAAAATAGCCAAGAGAGACAGGCTCAACACCAAGTTTCTTCTGGCTCCAACATCTCCCTTAGCCCATGTAAAGAACACGTGGAGCATGCTTAGTCAATGCCTCAGTTCTACCATCCCAGAGAGAGTTTTTTTCCATCAGCAGCAACAAGGATGAGAGTAAGCAGTTGCTTATAAGCCCTAAGCATCATACCACATACCCAGAGAGGGTTAAACACATCAAAACATACTATTCTCTGTCACTGCACAGTGAGATTACTTGAACGACACTGGAGTATTCTGACAAGCATGAATAAATGAGTACGTATCTATTTTCCAAACAGTGTTTGTGGGGAAAGGGAAAGGACTGAAGAGACAGCAAAAACACATAACCATGTGTCTTACTTTTCTCTCATTGCTGATACAAAGTACACAACCCTCAAAGACAAAGGGGAAAGGGTTATGCAGCTCACCGTGCGTAGAGATTTCAGGTCATAATTAGCTGGCTCCAAGGAAGGGTGGCATATGGCATAAGGTCAGAAGGTAGCAAAGCAACAAGGGACCTTAACAAGGTATTTCTGTCCCTTTTATCTTACCAGGACTACTTGCAGTAGGCAACACTCACATCCTAATCTTAGTGACCTTAAATGTAGCACTACACCATGAATCAACTCCAGTCTCATACTCTAGATCCAGCCACCTCTGAAAAAGGCGCACCTATGACCACATGAGGTTTTGGAAGGACACCTAGGTATAAATCATAATGCCATGATTTAAAACACTTTGAAACAGTACAAAAGAATATAAGAAAACAAGTTCTCCCATCCTCACTCTCTTACAATCTCCTCAGAAGCAAACACTATGGGCTATGGATGCAACTCAGTGGTAGAGCACTTGCCTAGCAAACATGAGGCTCTGGGTTTGATCTACAGTAATCTGAAAGAAAAACTAAAAATCCAGGGCACACTATGTACCATACTGAAGAAGACAGGGTCCTTAAATTGGTTGTGTAGTATTTCTATCTTAAGGCAACACACTGAAATATATATATATATATATATATATATATATATATATATATATATATACCATCACAATGTTCTGATTAACTCAAAATTACCACTGTTGTTGCTATGATTTGATTATAATGTTGAGGTGTTTAATCACTACATTTTCCTAGGGGCAGTGGCACCTCTACCAGTATTTAAAAAAAGAAATGCTAACCAAGCATGGTTTCACACACCTGTAATCTCAGCACTCTGGAATTCTGAGGTAAATTACAAACTCTAGGCAACTCAGCAAGTTATCAATATCCTGAATCAAAATTTTAAAAAGGTAGAACTGTCTTAGCTACTGTTCTCTCACTGAGACAAAATATCTGACACTCAGAGTTAAAGGAAGCGGGTTCCAAGACAGGATAGCACATGACAGAAAGGCACTACAGGAGAGTTGAGACAAACTAAAGGCGGAAAAGCCGGCAAGCAAGGGACAATCCCAGTTCTTTTTAGCCCCTGCATTTTACCCAGGCTAGGCCTCACATTCTTAACTCTCATGCCCTTGATCCTAGCATTGTATCATTAATCAATTCCACCATCACATATTCTAGAACCAGCTACCTCTGAAAAAGCCCCACCTATGACCACATGAGGCTTTGAGGGGCTAACACAAGCCGTAACACACGGCTCAGTGTGAAGCCCTTAGATTTCATCCCCAGTCCTGCAAAACAAACAGAAGGACATACTAAGTATCACGACTCTATCAATTTAAAAAATTATAAAGTGCACACTGCCAAGTCAACAAACTAAGCCAAGCAGAATCATTAAAAATTAATTAGGGGGCTGGGGAGATAGCTCAGAAGAATAAGCCTTTGCCTGGGAAGCACAAGGTCCTGAGTTCAATCTCTGGTACTACAAAAAAAAAAAAAAAAGTTGACTAGGATTTGATCTCTTTTAAAATCCACATTAGACTTAAAACCATGGGCCTATCACTTTAAAACACAAGGTTAAAAAACAACAACAAAAACAATGGTATTGGGACAGTGCTAATATTTTATGGCATCTAATAAATTTGCCTAAATGGAAAACAGAAACATTAATGTCTTAGTTCTATCTAGGTTTTATGTTAAAGGATTGTATAGATTTTTTTTTTTTTTTTTTTTTTGTAGGTAGGGTCTCACTATGCAGTTCAACCTTGTCTGTAACTATCAATCCTCCTGCCTCAGTGTCCCAAGTACTGGGATTACAGCTATGTGCCACCATGCCTGGCTTCATCTAAATTTCATTTAAATGCCATTCCAAAGGTTACAGAGCATTTTAGCTACTTCAAATAGTTCAGATGTGACTGAGTCACTTAAAGAAGGGGGCACTGCTAATAAGGAAGAACCTTTTATCTGGCCTGCTCAATCCAGCCTCCTGGGATAGGCCACACCTTGGTAGGTGTCCAGCAGTGCCTAACTAGCACCCTCAGAAAGGTAGAGGTAGCCCGATGCCTCCCTTCTTGTGGTATTATTCACACTCCAAGTAGTAGCCACTGCCACACAAGCATCTCAAGGAGAGATGTCAACAAAAAATATACTACAACTAAATCATGGGCTCATTGCCAAGTCCAAAAGCAAACAAAATCCAACAAAAATGAATGCTGGAAGATTTAGCTGCGCTAGCTATATTATAAAACAATATATAACTATAATTATTTAAATATAACAGGAAAATAGGCCAAAATATATCTGAGAAATCACAGATGACATTTTCTTTCTTTGCATTTTAAAATATATCCCCTAATTTGCAGAATATTATATGATCAGTAAAAATAAATACTTGAGCTAGACATAGTATCTTTTGCCTGGGAAGCTGAGGCAGAAGGATCATGAACTCAAACCCAGCCCAAATTAGTGACTTAGTAAGATCCTATCTAGGACTGAAAAGATAGCTCCGTGTAAACATTCTGGGTTCAATACTCAGGACCGCAAAAAAAAAAAAAAAAAAAAAAAAAAAAAAAAAAAAAAAAAAAAAAAAAAAAAACAAGCATTTTAAATGAAATGGAAACTTTATTGTTTGCACTATGTTTTGCTTCCTGAGCTGTTAAAATTTTAAACATATGTATTCTTTCTATGGGTTCACAATCTAGAATGGTGGAATATCAGGCAAATCTGTAAAAGAAAATAAAAATATAGAAGACAGGAATATAAAATGTTACAGGTATCATGGTCCCAGTCTTACTAGTCAGCTTTTCCACTGCTGGGACACAACACCCAAATCACACAACTTAAAGGGGAGGTAACTTAGCTCACAGTTTCAGGGGACTGACTATATCTTTGGCTGGCTCTAAGGCCTTAGCTCATAGTGGCTGAGGAACAGATCAGGAGCAGCAGAGACAAAGGAGGAGCCAGACACAGACCCCAAGGTCACACCTTCAGGACACCACCCCAACACACACAGCCCCAAAGTGTGCTCTAACTAATCCTGGGGCAGATCCCAAACCCACTCATTCTGACATTCTACCTTAAGCATCCCAAAGGCAATTCCATTTCTACGATATACCCAAGAGAATGAAAAACAGGAACTTACACTGATAGTTTTATACCAATGATCACAGCAGTATTATTTAGAGCAGCCAAAATACAGGAATAGCCAAAATGTTTATTAACAGATGAAAGGATAAACAAAATGTGGAATACACATACAACGGAATACAACTCAGCTTGGGAAGGAAATTGTTACATACTACCACATAGATGAATCTTGAAGTTACTATTAATGTGAATTAAGTCAGCCTACTAGTATAAAAATTGTATGACTCATTTATATTATATAAGATACTCTAGAACCTGGACATGGTAGCATATGCTTGTAATCCCAGCACTTGGGAGGCTGAGGCAGAAGAAACACCAGTTTGGGGCCACCTTGAGCTACAGAGTGAGTTCAAGGCTAATCTGAATTACTTATCTAAAAAACAAGAGAGAGAGAGAGAGAGAGAGAGAGAGAGAGAGAGAGAGAGATCTACAGTAGGCAAATTCATAGACAACAGAGTGGCAGTTGCCAAAAACTGGGGGAAAGGGGAAATAGGATGTTGTTATTAAAAGAGCATACTGTTTCATTTCAAGATGATGTGAAAGTCCTAGAGATAGATGTGGTGATGGCCACACAACAATGTGAATCTACAGTTATTAAACTGTATTCTTAAGGGCTGGCCAAATAGCTCAGTGGATTAAAGTGCCTGCAAGCAGGCATAGAAGCCAGGGTTCAATCCCTGGGCCTGCAGTGCCAGCCAGCACCTGTAACCCCAGCTCTTAGGAAGCTATAAATGGGCAGATCACTACGAGTCTGATCTAACAGTGAGACCCTGAACATCCTATAAACCCTTCACTAAAATACTAAATAAATATTCTTTTAAATGGTATATGTAATGCTATGTATGTTTTACATCTATAATTTGGAAATCTATCATTTTAAAAATTAAATAATTGCTCTATGGGGTAATTAGTAAACTCAAAGATGTATTTTTAAAATTCATTTTTTTTTCTTTTTTTGGCTAGCTGAGACCACCATGGGGATGGGGCTGGTGCAACGTTGTGCCAGGGATTGAAATGTGGTCCCGTAAACTTGCCTAAGCAAGTGTTTTAAACCACTGAGCTATCTCACTGGCCCTAAAATTCAATGTAGAAAGGTTCTAAAAATTACTTATGGAAAAGTATAATATACTTCATTAAGTCTGTCTTATAAAGTCAGTTTAGGGATATTCTGAATGAAATGTTTTAAAAGAAATAGCTTCTTAGACTGTTCTAGCACACATGGCTAGAACAAACTAAATTTAATAAACTGCTAAGATGACAGGCCTTCCCAGGGTTTGACTGATAATCATAAATATGATGAGCTGTAATTAGCATGTCAATGATATTAGTTACTTTTGAAGTAACTCACTAAGATAGTAATTTTTTTGCTATCATTATTATCCATGTTTTATCAAAGGAAAACCTCATAAATAGCACTGACTCATGAAATACGTCAATAAATGATTATTTTTATTTATTTTATGTATTTAGTACAGGGTCTACAGGGTCTCACTACACAGATCAAACTCAGTGACCTTTCCTGCTTTCAGCCTCACAAGCACTGAGATTACAGGCATGCACCATCATAACCAGTCTTAGTTGCCAACTCAGTGCATGCTCCCCCCAGCCCTGGAGTGGGCAGTGGCATGGCATGCTAGGAATCGAACCCCAGTCACTGAGCCTGCCTAGGCAGGTGATTTAGTCCACTGAGCTATCTGGCCAGTCCTAAATGACTATGTTTAACTGTATGGAGATAAAGCAAGGGTAGAACAGGGAAGATAAACCTAAGTAGAGGTGGAAGAATTAAGCACCCTGCCCCCCATATAAATCCATTTTCTTTGGTACCTGAAAAGACATGCTGTGTCCCCAGTGGACTTGCTCTATATCCATGAGTACCAGCAATCAATAACTCACTCCCTGGATGGCTTTTCCTACTCCTAAGAGTTTGTGGCAGGAGAAAAGAAAAGGTTGTTTTATAGTTTGAAAAGCAAATTCAATCAGGAGGACAAACAAGAGAGATCTTCCAATTTTAGAAATCTACATTTAGAGGGGCCCGGTGGGATGGCTCAGTGGTCTAAAGCGCCTGCTTAGGAAAGCTTAGGCAGCTGCAGGGACCTCAGTTCGATCCCCAGCACCACATGCTGTGCCAGCCCTGCCCTCAGGGCAGGCTAAACCGGCCATGAAAATGAATAAATAAACAAACAAAGGTTCTGAAACAAGAAATAAAATAAAATAAAAAATTCTTTAAAAGAAAAAAAGAAATCTACAATTAGAACTGTATGGCTGAAGCAACAGAGTAACAACCAATCACTTCATTTTACTTTCTCCTAGTTTACTTTTACATGTTCTAAAGGAGGGTGGGAGAGCAAAAAAAAAAACCAAACCAAACCAAAACAAAACAAAAACATTACTTTGCAAAAAAATATGCTTGAAGATATTTATGAAATTTTTTAAAAATCAGTAAATAAGTGTACAGAAAAATTTTGCTTTTGATGAGATAATGGTCTCAATATTAAAACTAGAAATTTGGGGTTGACCTGTGAACACACAGCTTCTACACCGATCTCAGTGTAGATCTACACAGATTCCCTATTCTAACCAAAAGCACATAGTGCCAGGAGACTGAAGGCTGCTAGTAAGACTTTTCAACTTTGGACCTGCCTTTTGCTTACCTGAAAACTTTCTAAGAAAAAGAAAAGAATAAATAAAATAAAATAGAGTAAGCATGAATGCTGGTTAACACGGACATTCTGGTGACATGAATGGAGCACCTGAGCTGACCCCATTCTTTTCTGTGGAAACTGACCCTCAAGGATCCACTTAAAATGGCCCAATCATATTCTTCAGCATACCTGAAATAGTTAGGTTTGGGCTACTAGAAACAATAATGCTAAATATACAAAATTATTTCTTATCTAATTGCAAGAAACTTTTAACTAAAGCACTTAAGCATAGGCTTAAGAGGCCTTTAACTGTATAAAAGGGATGAGTGAGGATTTTAGTTTATCAGTTTCAGTTGCTATGCTACATGAAAACAGGAACTTATTTATACTAATACTGAAAGTCTATCATGCCTCCAAAATAAGCAGTTTTATATAACATGAACAAAACAATAACATAGATGACTGATTCTTTTGCAATCACCCTAGATACCAAGAGTCCTGGAGGCATTATAAAGAACACTCCAATCTTGATCCCTGCTTCTGAGAAGCCAAAAATCTAATAAAATGTCAGATCCTATGTGAAAGAAAACCTAGAATAAATACAATTGGAAAAATTAAGCAAATAACCAGATAACACATGCAAGTGTATAGCCCACTGAATACAAATTATGCATTACATGGGAAAAATAATTTATAAAATAGTCAAAACCGTAAAAAAACTGCATGCCCCAAAAAACTGCTAAGAATTTTAGAAATAAGACCTTACAACCTAACAGATGATAAAAGAAATGTAAGCCTTTCCTCAGTGAGGACTATCTGGTTTCCTCTATGGACACAGAGCCTTCATGGTGTTCTTTTCTGTCAATGAAGTTCCCACTGAGCACAGAAGATTTAAGGACATGGCTTCTCCCCCATCTCCACCCAGTATTGGAAAACTCCAAGCCTTTGTACTGAGCTACATTTCCAGCCCTTTTCATTTTTTGAGATAGGGTCTCACTAAACTGCCTAGGCTGGACTAAAACTCATGATCGCCCTGTTTCAGGCTCCAAAGTGCTGCGATTAGAGCATATGCCACCATATCCAGCTTTTCTCTATTTTTGAGTACATTATATTTCAACTCCATGAAAACTTTCAAATAATGAGTTCTAGGGTTTGGGGAAAACTTTTTGGAATATAACCCTGAAACGGCATCATCCATTTATGCTTTAGTAAAGTGATTCAAAACACTTCTTAAATTACAGAAAAATCACAAGCTACAATTGTTTTGCAAAAGTATCATCAATATGTTGTTGAAGAGACAGGATCTCAGCAGTAATACATTGTAGATTAACAATTTGACCTCCCAACATAACAATAATTTGTTCTAAATCATTTATCTTAGTATTTAACTCTGAGTCTGTGCATCCTTGAGACGTCCATAATTGTTCTGAGTCCTTATGTCATTGCTGCACAAATTGAACAGTTTGTACACTTTTGATCAATGCTACTCCACTTCTCCCATACCTATTCTCACGGATTTTCAGAGCCTACGTAGGTACTCATACAGTGCCTAGGTCCAGATATGTGCAGATAGAATCAGCCTCAAACATCTTAAAATAAAAACATATATTAAACTACTTCACCAACTGTATAGGCACTGTGAATAAAATAGTTTCAAAGATTTGTTGGGAGTACTAATTCTGTCACTGCCTTAGCTGCTAGAACAGCTGTTCTCCACTTCTTTTTGTAAGTTCACAGACCTACAAGAACACAAAGAATACCCTAAATTTTGACAAACTCCACAAGATTAAAAAGTCTAAAAATCAGCATGCTCAAAATTGTCAAGTCAGCCCTCATAAAGATGTAGCTGAAGTCATCTGTCAGGTGACTGAAGATCATCCTCCCACCATCACAGAAAGTTAGCATGACTACTCTCATAGAATTTCCCAACACTAACTGACTGCCCTTTGTCTTACTACTTTTGTTGAAATTCCTCCCTGCTTTAGAGGCAAATGTACAGTCCTATAGCTATCAATTCTCAACAGCAAAAAAAGTTATTTGACTTGAAGCATAACTTGCAATAATGGCCCCTGTGTCTCTTCAGTGCTACCACCCACGAAGTTGCTTTCATGTCACTGCCCAGAAGTTTCTGGAAATTCTAGGACACACAGTGCCTGACAACTCACTATAAATGAAGAAATAACTCTATGGAAGCCATGTGCTTGCATTGGAAAAATACCCAAGTAGCAGTAACATTAGCAGTAAAAAATAACACAGGGTTGTAAAGGTGATATTATAAAAAACATTAGTATTCCAGATACTTTTATTTCAAAAGGAAACCAAAAATCTCAATATTTTTCTGTGATTTTGTTCTCTGTTGTATCATACTAAGTGTAAGAAAAAAAAAATACTACACAAAAACAAATGGGTAAAAGATTTTTAAAAAATCAATACAGCACGTTTCTTCCTCCACCCTCCCCCAGGAATTCAAGGTTGGGATGGAGGGTTCTAGTTTAAACCTACTCATCACTTCATGAGTTTTTCTTATATGAATGTTCTAAAATCAATTTTGTCTGCTAGTCACAGGTGCTTTCTGTTGTGCGGGCTTTCCTGGTTGGTTGGTTGGGTTTTATGATATAGTCTCATTATATTACCCAGACTGTTATAGGATTTAGAGACTCAAATGATTCTTCCATTTCCTCCCAAGTATGTGGAACTACACATGCACACCATCGCACCAGGCTATATATATATATATATATATATATATATATATATATATATATCAAGTGTACCTTGTGATGAGTTAAAGACAGAATAAAATTATAGCAACGTATAGACAAAGCTATGAACTCTACTCACTCAATAAATGTTTACTAAATGTCCTCAGGCAAATAGGACACAGGTCAACCCCAAAAGCCCCTGACTTCAGCCAAGCTTCCATGTGGTGAGGGGACCTGGCTCAGGGATGCTCACATACTGTAGCCAGCACTCTGGTAATGAAGTTCAGAAGCTGTGGAAGCCCAGAATTGAGTGGCACCAACAACAGTGAGTATGTGTGCCAGGTCCTAGTGGATGGACTGAAAGCAAGTGCAGCTGTAGGAAAGCAGTCTAAGCCTAATCGTAGAAGCATACATAATCCCTGGAGGGTGGAAGCAGGGAAGTGGCATGACCAAATGTAGGTCTCTGAAGATTAGTCTGACCAAATGTGGAGGCTAGATGGGGTGAGGAGTGTTGAGTGAGTCTGAAGTAACTACTTCAATCCAGTAAAGAAAGGACTGAACACCCACATGAGGAAAAGGGAGAACACTGGATGTAACTGACTGATGAGAGGTGAGTGGTGGACTAGGGGAAAGGCAAAGTCAAAACTTACACCTAGATGTGCCTCCTGAGAAGACTGGACTGCTGCAGGCTGAATAGAAAACACAGCAGGCTCCAGAAGGCTAAGTCCCCTTCCAGATATTTTAAGGTTTAGGTATTTGAGGGATATCAAAGCAGACATATCTCAACAAATTTATAAATCTAGAGATTAGAGAGGGGGAGCGGGAGGAGAGAGAGAGAGAGAGAGAGAGAGAGAGAAAGAGAGAGAGAGAGAGAGAGAGATTTGGACTGGAGATTTAGAAATCTGACATCTGATCATCTGACAAGATACTCCACCCAAAGTATGTGGAGTCAGAAGTACAGAAGATCACAGCAGAACTCAAGAAACTCCCAAAGGAAAGAGACAGGCAGCACCCCACAGAAGAGACTGAAAGCATCAGCAGGAGGAAGAGGAAAACCAGCAGAGTACAGAGACATGATTTAGAAATGTGAGAATCACAAACAGGGAGTAAACCAGCACCAAATGCTGCTGAGAGACCAAACAAGGGGAGTGCCAAGGGCTGTACAAGGAGAATCACCACTGACCTCACCAAGATGAGTCTCATGAGGCTGTGGGCAGAAGTCACGTTGCAGTGGAAGAGTATATCAAAGGTGAAGCAAAGGAAATATGAGCATAAACAACTTGTTCCGGAAATTTGGTTGTGAAAGAAAACAGAGAAACCATATAACAGCAAAATAAGATGGGAGTTGGGGGACAATTTCTAGCAACCTTCTCACTTGAAATATATTAGACTTTCATGTTTAAAAACTAATAGAGTCAACAAAGAGAAGTCAAAGACAGAAGAGAAGATATAATGACCAAATGACGGGTTTTTTTTTGTTTTTTTTTTTTTTTTTTTTTTTTTTTTTTTTTTGTCTTTTTGAGACAGGGTCTCGCTATGCAGTTGAGGCTGGTCCTGCGCTCACTTTTGTAGCCCAGGCTGGTCTCGAACTCGCACCAATCCTCCTGCCTCAGCCTCCCAAGTGCTGGGATTACAGCCAAATGACGTTATTGACAGAGAAGTAGAGAATGGTTCTACAACAAAGACATCAGAGTTGCTAAAGATATGGGAGTGTCTTCCATTCCAGCATAGGAATAGAGAAAGATATGTTGGATATGTATGTTAAAAAAAAGTTTAAAATAAAAGCTGAACAGCTGGATCTGGTGACCCACACCTATAATCCCAGCACTAGAGGTGGATCACAAATTTAAAGCCAGCCCAGGCAAAAAAAATAGTGACCTAGCACAGATCTGTTTCAAAGTAAGATATTTAAGGAGTTCCTAGGTTCAAGTTCAGTACTGGAAAGAATGTTTAAATGCTAGGACCCAGGTACTGAAGAATATTTACCAATATTCCTTCTTCTGCATTAATAAGTACCACTAGCAATGTACAAAGGCTCCAATTTCTCCATATCCTCACTAACCCTTATTTTTGCCTTTTTAAGAGAGCCATCTGAGGCTGGATGTAGTGACATACATCTGTAATTCCAGCACGTAGGACACCAAGGCAGGAGCATCGCCAGGAGTTCAAGGCCAGCCTGGACTACATAGTGAATTCAACACTAGCTTAAGCTACGTAGCAAAACCCCATCTCAAAAAAGACAAAAAGAAAAAAAAAAAAAAAAATCCCATTGTGTGAGGTGATGTCTTGACATTCTCTTTAGAGGTAACCCAATTTTCCCTGTGGAGAAGTAAGGCATTTGCTTAAGAAAAAGAACAATAAAATGTGGAGTAGAACAACTCGGGGAAAACAAAAACAAGAAAATAATAACGGGTAAAGAAATCTAAAGCAACAACCAAGGGGAATGGAGAAGAACAGTGATCAGGAAAACCCAACAGGAAGATAAAGCAGCACTCAGAACAAGTTGGAGACTATAGGATCTTGAAGTACTGTTATGGTTTGTGTATCGGTGTCCTCCCAAAGTCTCATGCAGTCATTTGGCGGCTTCTGGGATTTGTAATTGATTATTGTGGGTGTGGGTGTTGATCTCCCCTGGGGCAGGTGATCTGCATTTCTTCTTTCTTTCTTTCTTTCTTTTCTTTTCTTTTCTTTCGCAGAACTGTGGAACCAGGTGCATTTCAATGTAAAGGAAGAGAAGTTAGCTGCTTGAGCTGCTGCTGTCTCTCCCTGCTCTCCTGTTCTTAGCTGCCACCATGAAAGGTTGCCCTCTGCCATGTGCCACTGCCTTGAAGCCATCTCAATATGGACTAAAACCTCCAGTAACTGTGAGCTAAATAAACCTTTCCTTCCCTTATTTTGAGTGTCGGGTATTTGTCCCAGGAACAAGAGAAGAGTAACTAAGACATGTACCCTATGATTTCCAGCATGATTTTTTTTTTCTCCAGGAAGTTGTAAAGCTGATGAAACCTAAAGTAGAATATAAAGTCATTCAGGGGATTTTCTCATTTAAAGACAGTGATGGATGTCTTCCTTTGCTTGCTTAAAAGTTCTGTAACATACACCTTAGATGAGACAGTTGGCTTGTGATTCACCCTCCTTGCACTTCCAAGATGCAGCATCTCGCATACATAGCAGATCTACCATCTTTACTGGATGGGCTTATAATGGTTAATACACTAACTTCATCAAGTGAGAAAATGCAAGAGAAACATCACATGTCCATCATATCAGTAATAGTCCTTTAAAACACTTCAGATAATCATATCATAAAATGTTCACTACAAGCTGATAATCACATACACAAGCAGTCACCAAAGCCATGAAAGAAAATGATGTTCTGATTTAATCCATTACCTTGCAAAGCATGTGATATGCCACAATTTTCAGTTTAGTTAAACAAATTCCTATGTGATATGAAATAGATTTAATCAATTTAGAGATTCATCACTAAATCATTCTACTGCATAAGATGCCCACAATTTTGTATCAAGGGGAATAAGTCATACTGGGCCAGGGAGACAATTCAGCAGCATGAGCATTTGCTTGGCAAGTGCAAGGTCCCGAGTTCAATACCTGGTACCAACAACAACAAAAATTATCATGAGAACAACTCATGCACAGCCTAAATGGACACCAAGTAATTTATATTGTAACACACAGTGGCGTAACACACAAGTGTTTTATTTATCTTGTATTCTGAGTGTATTCAGCTGGGGTTGCTCATAGGGTTGCAGTCTGATTATGGCTGACGTAAGACTCATGCACATGGGACATTTCCAGTGGTCTTTCCTCCTCCATCTAGCACGATCCTATCTTCCATACCAGCATGATGTGTACAGCAGCTGCCAAGAAGGTGGGAGCTAAAGTTGCCATGTTGCTTAGGCACTGACCCCAGAACAGCACAGTATCATGTCTACCACCTTTTCTGTTGATCAAAATAAGATACCAGGCCAGTGTAGATTCAAATAAAGTAGAAACAAATTCACTCCTGATGGAAAGAGCTAGTAATAGTCAAGCAAAGGATGCGAACTACCACCACTAGATGTCTTCATTATGCCAATTTAGAACCAAAACATCTGAGAAGGGATAACCTTTGTCTACTTCCTAAACTAACTTCTTAAGCATCAGAAAGACTATCCCAGCAAAGAGCTGACCATGTGAATTAATGCTTCTTTTTTTTTTTTTTTTTTTTTTAAATAAAAGATCTTCCTTTCTAGGGCTGTAGGAAGGATAAATGTAACACTTCAGGAAAGGTTTGAGAATACATTTCCATGGATTAGAACACTCCCTGATGTCATTTCACCCTTTACACACAATTTGCTATTATGTATGCATGAGCATGAAATCATTTTAAAAGTGTATCTAATACTCAAATATATAGAAGTATCCCCAGTTATTTAAACTCCTGCTATTTAAACTGCCTAAACTGAAGAATAAATAGATTTGGGTAACTTCATTAACCTCTTTTGTTGTTGCTTTGCTTTTGAGACAGGGTTTCACTGTGCAGTACCACACCAGTCCACTACTTCATTCTGGAATTTAGAGCCAATATCAAGAGTTTTGTCAGCCAGACATGGGCATATGCCTGTTACACCAGCACTTAGGAGGCTGAAGCAGAAGATTTCTCCAGTTCAAGGCCAGCCTGGACTATACAGTGAGTCTAAGGTCAGCTTGAATGAAAGAGCAAGACCTTGTCTCAAAAGAAAATTTGCCTGAGTGTTCCTTACAATCTGAATTCTTACTAAAGTCTGGAATCCAATACATTTGCATAGAAAAAATATTAACTTATCTTTCAATAGTACAATTATAAAGTATATACATTCTTTTTAAACTTACTTCTATTTTCTCCCATCCTTGCTAATTTTTCAGAAGATAAGTTTCCTTGTGTACTTAGAAACACTTTAATTTTAGTCTATCTTGTAGGTCAAATACAGAGGTGATACAAAGTATTCCTTCCTAGGAAGTTATGTTAAATTCAGCCAATACTCATCACTTCCTTCTTGTGCATTCACTACATACAAAATATGAAAATGTTAAGACTTTTTAAACTATGCAACACAGTTTCCCTAACAGCCCCCATCCCCCCCAAAAAAGCATCTTAATGACTTGCTGGACTCTGGACTCCTGTAAAGCTCAAACCTTGCTTCTCATGCTTGACTATTTCTACTACACAGAAGTAATATCATGAAAATAACAAAGGCCGTTCATAGCCCTTAGGTCATCCCGCAATGACTCTCAGGTAAAGGAAAACCTTGTCTCCAACTCTCTAGCTCCTGATTAAGATGGGGCCAAACTCCTCCTGGAACATATCGGTGATTTTTAATTTAAAATTTTAGATAAACACTTTTTTTTTTTTTAAAGCTATAAGACCAGGGAGATAGCTCAGTGGCAAAAGTGTCTTCCCGGCAAGCACAAGGTACTGAGTTCAATCCCCTGTACAAAAAAAAAAAAAATCTCCTACAGAAATCTCTTTAAAGATAATATGCTTCTTCAAGAGAAACAAACAAAATACTAATAAACAGATTGAAGTTCACACAATAGATTAAAAGCTATCAGACACAGGAAAGACTACATCAATAAAAATTTAAATATACACACTTAACACTAAAGCAGTTCAAAAGGGTGAAATTCGCCCAGGTATTACTTCTAAGGGGTTTGCTATAAAGTTTAAAGGAGGCTATAAACTCCCTTCAGTATTCAACCATTCTTTCATGCCTTCTGGCATTATATACTTAGAAGATTTAATATGATTAGCCCACCGTATACACCGGTTTTAGAAACTCAGCGTTTGCCCTGTAAGGGTTTTAAGGCAAATGAGAACATATTTCTAAAGCATGATACACAATTGTAATCCTAGCTGCAACAGTTCTGCAGCAGATGGCTTTATATTGTGTCGTTTGCACATATAAACAAAAAGCTATTACTAGTACAAGAAAGCACGTCTTAACAGTCATTTTAAATAAAGCACGTAGGTTTGGGGAGGCTTTTTAAAAATCAGAGGTAGGACAAGAAAAATGCTAATCGTTCCGTTCACCGCGCTCCTGGGCACGTTTCCCACAATGAGAGGCGCCCCTTTGTGGACTGCTGGTTGCTCGCAAAGGGAAAGCGACGGAAAGAGGCTTGGTGACACCGCTGCCCTCAAGGATGCTGAGATCCGGGGAAGGGCCAAGTGAGGAGAGAGGAGAGAGGTCTCTCCGCAAATCGGCGCTCCAGGCAGTGACACACCAAGGGTAAGTAGAAACGCGCTGGTGCAGCTCGAAACAGAAAGCGAGCGGGAAGAACTCTCCTTGCCGCCCCCACCCGGTCGGAGGAAACGCGAGCCGAGGACCGGCGCGCCCTCCCCGACGCGGCGCCCCGAGGGCCCGGCAACCAGGGAAGGGCGGCGGGTGCGTGTACTTGGGCACCCCCGGCGGCCCGGCGCACCGGGAGGGAGGCCGAGTCAGGCCAGGCAGAGAGCGCCCGGCGAGCCCGACCCCGTGCCCACCGCTACCTGCAAAGCCAGCGCCACCCCGCCGTCCGGGCCCAGGCTCCACGCGTGCCGCTGGGTCTCACAGCTGCGCCGGCCGCAGACACCAGAGCGAGTGAAAAGCGGCACCGACGCGCGGCTCAGAGGCGGGGCGCGGGCAGCGGGCCCGCCGGTCACGTGGCCTGTGCCGCCTCACGTGACCCGGGACCGCTTCGCCCCAGGCCTGGCCGGCGGCCGGAGCCCGGGCTCTTCGGGCCCTCGCCGCGCGCAGAGCTGGGACTGCGCCAGGCCAGCCCCGAGGCCCTGAGGAGTCGCGGTGGAGTATAGTGGCTCCTGTCGGAACTCACGCTTTTGCTCCTGAAGGGCACCGGCGCCGCTCCCGCGCTCTTCCTTCCGCGCGGGGAGGTTCGGGCTCCTGCCCCCAAGGACCTGGGACGCGAAAGCGCTCTGCATCCGTAGACGAAGGCAGCAGAGGAGAAGCATTTGTGCTACATGTTCTCCCACGCACACCCACCCCATCCGCCCTGGATCCAAAGCACCTGCGAGGAAGGATAGGGGACAGAGAGGGTGGCGCCAGGATCAAGAAAAGGTGTGAGGCATGGGGTGCGAGTAAGGGAAAGCAGAGATGTCTCAGAAAAATATTGGCAGTCAAGACTGGAAGGAGCTAGGAGGGCGTCTGACCCAATCCGTTTCTTACAAGTGGCTCAACTGAGGAAGGACTCAAGGTACCAGTTAGAAACAGGGAAATTGCGGGAGCCACTCCTTCCCCTTCATTCATCTGCAAACACAACACCATCCTAATGATTATTCCTCTTTAAACTCAGAAAGGCTTAATGCTCAAGGCGACGGATCATTGACACCAGTGGAATAGCAGGAACTGGAACAGAGGTGTCGGACCACAGTGGAAGGCGACTGGAGGTGGCTAACCCCTGACATACTGGGAGCCTGAGTTATTTAGGGTTACTTTTCTGCCTCCTCCTTTCTTGTGGTACCAGAGATTGAACTCAGGACCCTGCGCTTGCCAGGCAAGCGCTTATTCTGCTTGTTCTTGCTTCCACCATCTTGTAAGCTTCTGTAGAGTTAGATACTTAATACCAGGTATAAGCTTGACAGTTCTTTTCTTGACTGGCACAAGAATCTAGACTATTCACCCCGCTCAGCAGGAACAGAGGAGCTACTTCATACTGTGCAAGCCTGTCACCTGTAAAGGCCACTATCTATCTATCTATCTATCTATCTATCTATCTATCTATCTATCTATCCTGGTGCTTGCCAGGCAGGCATTTATGCCACTGAGCAATCTGCCCAGCCCCCCTAAATGCTTTAAAAATTGTTTCCTAAATACAACTAAATAGCTCTGGTGGGTTACTGAAAAACACTTTCTACATCTGCCCCTTTCCCAAGGCCACTGTAAATTGGCTACAGAGAATTCCTATTTGCCTTGATTACTTAGCTTTCCTTGAATTGCTTTTTTACTTAGCCTTATTCTTGGCATTTGTTCTTTTACCTCTGTGTGAAATAATCGTGAATTAGTGCTAGCTCCCTTCCTGCAGAAAAATAATAAAGCCAGACAGTAAAGAAATAAAATCAAATCTTATTTATAAACTGTGTGAAGGGCTGACGAGATAGCTCAGTAGTCTAAAGCGCCTCCTTAGGTAAGCTTAGGCAACCGCAGGGGCTGTGGTTCAATCCCCAGCACCACATGCTGTGCCAGCCCCACCCCCAGGTCAGGCTGAACAGGCCATAACATACATACATATAATAGAAACTGTTTCAAGATAGAAGTTGAGTGCAGGTCTATATTCTCTTTTTCCTCAATTGGCAGTAGTTATGAATGTGTTTTTATCACTGTACTGTCTGGCTCTGGCTTTAGCATGCTCAAAAGTACCCATCAGTCTCCTACTCATCTTTCAAACTATAGGTCAAATACCACCTACCTTTATCTTCTGTCTTTGCACCCTACTCCGTGATTGATTTGACAGTTTCAGCAACTGGAGTTCATTGAGAGCCTCAGCTGCAGTTTATTCCTTGATTTTGTAACAGTTTGTATGTCCCAGTAGAGAAATTTCATCTTACCCAGAAACGTACTAAACATTGATGTGAGAGGTGGATTATGTGTTGCTGTCTTCTCTTCTAGATTATGAATTCTTTGAAACAGATCTTTCTGGACTTAGTCCAGTACCTGGGATGTTATGTATCACTCAATACCCACAAATGAAATGGTTTTTGGGGAGGGGAAGGGATAGGTCAGGAAAAAACAGGGTAGAGGTCTCTGTTAAGCTTTGTTAGAAGTTACTAGCCAGGTATTGTAACATACACCGGTAACTCCAGCACTCAGGAGGCTGAGGCAGGAGGATCATTGCAAGTTCAAGACCATCCTGGGCTACAAAGTAAGCTCAAGGCCAGCCTGAAGTACATAGTGAGGCCCTGTCTCAAAGTTAACTAGAGCCAGGGTTACATGCTTGTAACCCCAGAACTTGGGAGGCTGAGGAAGGAGCATGGGGTCATACTCAAAGCCAGCCTAAAATTAATGGAGAAATTTACTAAGGGTTATGGCCTCTGCCTCGGCAGATTAGGTTCAAGCATTTAGAAAGACTGGCAAACAGGAAGACAAAGGCAAAGAGGCTAAACTCAGGGAGGTCCTAAATAAGCCCCTAATAAGCCCCTTAAGCCTACATTTCTTGTCCTCCAACCTCCCTCATAACCCTGGCCTCCACCAAACAACAGCAAAGGTCATATGACTGGAAAAAGTCCAATGGGAAGACCAAAGACAGCCATTCAGCCAGTCAGATTCCAAAAGTCCATAGGGACAAAGATAAGAACACATCAGTATTTCACTTTTGAAGGATCCCCACACATCCAGAGTAGCTATTATCTCTCTCTTCTACCTTTTCACCACACTCAAATAAATTATCTTCTCTTAGTTTAGATTTGGCTTCTTTAACTGTTTACTGAGGTAGGGTTTACAATCTGTGAGAGCTTTGTGTGCCAGCACACTGGTACATGGTGTGACCAGACATTACAGCTTTACCAAGATAGTAGCACTGCAGTGAAGTTACTAGTAGAGGCTTATTTTCTTCAAATAAATTCTTGGCTGTAATCTGATCAAAAAAATGTATGGGGCCTGGGAGATAGCTCCGTGGCACAAATGTCTGCCAGGCAAGTACAAGATCATGAGTTCAAACCTCAATCCTGAAAAAAAAAAATGTATTTGAGATCAGAGAGAGAAGAAGAGGAGGCAGGGGAAGCTTGAGGTTCCAATCATCAAGTAGTTCCTGAGTGTGCATCTCTTATTATGTGATAGATGCCATACTTGGTAGGTCTTGTCCAGAAGGACAAAAAAGTTGAATAATACATGGTTGATGGTTGCTGACCTCCAGGAAGGTGTAATCTGATTGATTATTCCAATAAAGGGTAAAAAGTATAATTTAGAAGGTGTGAAATGAGCACAAATTAGATACCATGAGTTAGGAGACAGAAAGGTCTTTGGTGTGAATTTGAGGGATAAATAGTAGATAAAGGGAAAGCAAAAGACATTCCAGGATTGAGCAGTATATCCAAAGGTAGCAAAACAGTATTTGTTTATGAAAAATCAAGTAGCTGTCTTATCAGTGGCCTTTGTGATATCATTTATCTTTAGGACAAAGGAAACCTAATTAGACTTGTTATGGTTTATGTCTAGTTGTCCCTCCAAAGCCTCATGAGTCAGGGGGCAGGGACTTCTAGAGTTTGAGACTTGATCTGGGATTATGTGTTTTAATACTGATGAGATTATTGTCTGAGTACTGCTGGGAATTATAGGTGTGGCCTAAGACGGATAGGCTAAGACAGACAGCCTGATGTAATTTAAAGAGAGACAGATTAGCACTGTTGCTCTGCTGCCCTGATTGGTTGGGTGCCTCTGCCACCATTTTGTTGCTGTTCTACCGCCATGAACTGGATGCTCTCTGCTCTGTTCCATTCAGCCTTGGGCCAGCCGAATATAGACTGAAACCTCCACAAACTATGAGATAATAAATCTTTCCTTCCTTCATTTTGAGTGTTGGGTGTTTGTCCCAGCAATGAGTAAAAAGTAAGACAAGACTAATCCTGATATACTTGAAAGAATAAGATATTTATGTTAGTAGTATTGATTGGTTTGGTAACTTTCCTTTGCCCATTTTTGTTTATTTATTTTTTGTTTCTAGGGATTGATTGTATGCTAATTTTGTGCGCTACCACTGAGCTACACTCTCAGCCTTTGAATTATTTTCCAGCGGACAGATCAGAAGCATATCATCTCTAAATT
The DNA here is from genome assembly GCA_004027025.1 of Myocastor coypus. Taxonomy (NCBI): domain Eukaryota; kingdom Metazoa; phylum Chordata; class Mammalia; order Rodentia; family Myocastoridae; genus Myocastor; species Myocastor coypus. The sequence continues at coordinate 24,204 of PVJA010022498.1, forward strand.
GACCTGGAGTAGCATTCAATGATTTTTTACCTTTTTATCTCCAGCTCCAAAAGTTCACCATAATTATGATCTTAAGATAGTAATTCTTTTTGTTCTACTTCAGTATACTCTGCCTCTTCAGACTGAAGGGTGAGTAGATGGAGCTTGTTTATCTGTTGTTCAATGATTGTGCTCAATCCCAGAGTCTTACATATGTGAAGCACTAGCTCTGCAATTGGAACTTCTTAATGTAAAACATGACTACATTAGTAAAACGGATCTGTCAGAAATCTAAGGGAATAATGAAGGATTGAGGTAGAGTGAGACACAGGAGAATGAATCTAATCACTCCTGAGAGTTTAGAATTTCATTTAAAAACAGAATCTCTTCACAAATCAGAATTAGAATGTCTTCTTTTGCTTACTTTCTTCTGCTACTGTGCAGCTTTTCTGTGAGTGTTGATTTGAGCAGCTTCGAGTCCACCTGTCTGGTTCCAGTTCCTACAACCAGATCAGCTTTGTTAATAACATCTTCCCAGGGCCCTTACAAAATAGTTGCTTTACATGGGCCCCTGGCAAGTTCTTGGTTTGAGCAAGCCAGATTAAAAGGGAATTCATTTGCTTCCTAAAAGACTTGAATACTATTTGTTCTGAGAGAATGAACAAATAGCAAACATGATCAATCATAATAAGTTCCACAGCATCAATCATCTATCCAATGATTGTAGAGATATTTTGTTTTTTATAGTTGGGATAAACATATAAAACAGGGAAAAAGGGCCAGCAAAATAGCTCAGTGGTCTGAAGTGCCTGCGGAGGAAACTTAAGGCAAGCACTGTGACTGCTCCTTGATCTTTGGTACCACATGCTGCACACTCCCACCCCAGGGCAGGCTGAGCCAGCCATAACACAAACAAATAAATGAGCTTTAAGAGAAATAAATTTTAAAAATATTTTAAAAAATAAAAATAGAAATAAAAAAAATAAAACAGGGGGGAAAAAAAGTGAAAGGAGAGGTAATAGAGAACTTGAAATTTTTACTGTAGTTCTTCATCCCCAAGCTCAAGAAGCACATGAATTGTCTTTGTTCACCATGCAAACAGCTTAAATAAACAAATAAGTATCTAAGTCCTAGCTAAAGGAAACTACTCTGTTGACCTATAACTTGACCTGTACTGATGCAAGTCCTGGGAGGAAGGGATGCCATAAAGGAATAAGCTTAGTCAAGTGTGGTAATGTGTTCCTGTAATCCCAGTTACTCAGGAGGCTGAGGCAAGAGGATCACAAGTTCAAGGCTAGCCTGGGCAGTTTAGCAAGATCCTGTCTCAAAATAAAATAAAAATGGCTGAAGAATGTCACTCAGTGTTGGAGTACTACCTAGGTTCAATCTTTATAAGAAGAGAAAAGCATAGAAGGAGGGAGGGAAACCTATAATGCTCCTTAGGTAAGGCATGAAACTTCAAAACACAGTACTTTTGTGACATCTTTCACATAAGATCACCTTTATATATTAAAAGATTCAGATATATAGGTTCAAGGGATTGAACTCAGGACCTTGTGCTTGTCAGACAGGCACATATGGTGCTGAGCTATCTCCCCAGCCTGGCCCTGTTTAGAATTTTGTCCTTGTTGTTTGTCAGATTAAAGCTTAAATAGGGAATTTCTGCACTGTCCATGCCAACTGACAGTGACATATTCCATACTTTTTATTGGTTGTGGGGTATTGTAGGTTGAATTGAGTGCTACATCTCGATCCTTTTTTTTCTTTTGCAAAAAATATTTTTTTGTCTTTTTGAGACAGGGTCTTGCTATGCAGTTCAGGTTGACCTTGAGCTCATTTTATATTCCAGGCTGCTCTGAAACACAATGATCCTCCTGCTTCAGCCTCCCAAATGCTGGGATTACAGGCACGCACCACCCACAACACCTGGTCCTATCACTTTTTATATTTTTATTTTAATACAAAGTCTTGCCAAGTCTATAAGTTGTCCAGACTGGGCTCAAACTCACTGAGTGTGAGGATTACAGACACAGGCTATAACTCTCATACTTCTTGTTTATGTATCAGCAGTGGTTCTTGTTTCATCTGCTGTTAGTTATTGCAGCATCATGGCTCATTAGGAGGATGCTATCTCCTGGTATGAGGTAGGCAGTCTCTGATTTTCTTGAAAACAGGAATTCTGACTGTAGTTGAGTTTGAAGCAACGCTGGTCATCTGGATATTACTATGCATCTTGAGAAGTCCTTATGAAAGGGAAAAACTATACATAAAAAAGTGTTCTTTTCAAAGTTTTTAACTATTTTTTTATTTTAAGAGCAAAAATAGCAGGAACAAAAATAGAAAAAAGTAGTAACAAGTAAGAGTATATATAGTACAGAATTTCAAAACAAGAAAAATTTAACAATGGTTGCATTACATATTTTCATCATCAAATCAGTATAGATCAACAGACGTAGGTATGTAAGACTGATCAAACAATTAAACATTAACACTTTCAATAAACATTTTTTCAACTCTTCCAAATACATTTTGTACTTACGTCACTCTTCTAAAAAAATTATAGGGGTTGAGAAACCAGAAAACACAAGGCCCTGAGATTGATTCCTGGTACCACCCAAAATTTATTTATTTATTTATTTTTTCTTTTGAGTCCTTACACTAGGGAGACTATACAATATTTGTATATGTAGGTCTGGTTTATTTCACTTATTTTATTTTAATGTATGAGTATATGTTCAAGATACATCCATTTATATATGAAGTCTTCTAGTTTATCATTCCTTATAGCTGAGTAATATTCCATTTTATGAAAATAACACATCTTTTTTAACCATTCTTTAGATGATGGACATTTTGGTTGTTTCTAGGATTTAGCTATCATAAATTGTGCTGCTATAAGCATAGGTACACAGATATCACTATGATATGATGTTTTCAGTTCTTCTGGAAAAATTCCTAGTAGGTAAATAGCTGGATTGAATGGGATTTCCAGCTCTAATTTTTTAAAGAGTCTCCACACTGCTTTCCATAGTGGTTGCATGAGTCTGCATCCCCACCAGCAGTGGAGAAGTGTTCCTTTTCCCCCACAACCTGTCCAACATTTGTTGTTGGTTGATTTTTTTTTATAGTAACCATTCTTTCTGAGGTGAGATGGTATCTAAGTGTTGTTTTGATTTGCATTTCATGAATGGCTAGTGATGTGGAGCATTTCTTCATGTATTTATAGGCTTGTTGAATTTCTTTCTCTGAGAAGTGTGTGTTCATCTTAGATGCCCATTTCTGGATTGGGTCTTTGGATTTTGGAACCCTGATGGTTTTTAGTTCTTTATAAATTCTAGATAGAAGACCTGTGTCTGAATATTTATTCATTAAAATTTTTTTGAAATTTATGGGTTGTCTTTTCACTATGTTGGTAATTTCTTTTGACATGAAAAAACTTTTCAGTCAGAGGAGGTCCCATTTGTTTATTCTTTTGCATGTTAAACATGCAATTTGATTCTTGTCCATGAACTCTTTGCCTACCCCGATGTCTTTAAGGTTTCCTCCGACTTTCTTCTCTAGGAGGTTTATGGTTTCTCTTTTAATATTTAGATCTTTAATCCATTTTTATCTTAACTTAGTGCATGGTGATAGACTAGGGTCAAGTTTTAGTTTTTGACATGTGGAGAGCCAGTTTTTCCACCACCATTTGTTAAAGAGGCTATCTTTCTTCCAGTAAACATGTTTGGCCCCTTTGCCAAAAATAAGGTGGCTGAGTGTGTTTGCATTTACTTCTGCATCTTCTAATCTATTCTACTGATCCTCAGGTCTGTTTTTTTGCCAATACTATCCTGATTTTATCACAGTAGCTCTGTAGTATAATTTTAGGTCACAAATTGTAATGCCTCCTGCCTTACCTTTGTTGCCCAGGATTGTCTTTGCAATTCTAGGTCTTTTTTGGTTCCAAATAAATTTTTGGAATGACTTCTCCAGTTCTGTGAGGTATGTCGATGGTATTTGGATAGGAACTGCATTAAATCTGTACAACAATTTAGGGAGTATGGCCATCTTCACAATGTTGGTTCTTCCTATCCAGGAGCAGGGAATATCTTTCCATTTTCTGAAATCCTCTAGGATCTCTTTTTTCAGAGTACTGTAGATTTCATTGAAAAGCTCTTTTACTTCTTTAGTTAGGTTAATTCATAAATATTTTATTTTCTTCGGTGCTATTGTAAAAGGTATTGTTTCTCTAATTTCTCTCTCAGTGTGTTTGTTATCTGCATAGAGGAATACCACTGACTTTTGTGTGTTGACTTTGTAACCTGCTCTGCTACTGAATTTGTGTATTAATTCTAGTAGCTTGTTGGTGGAGTTTTTGGGGTCTCCAAATAAATTATGTCATCTGCAAATAATGATAGTTTTATTTCTTCTTTACCTATTTTTATTCCTTTTTTCTCTCTCTCTTATCTAATGGCTGTAGCTAATGATTCCAGAACTATATTGAATAGGAGTGGTGATAGAAGACATCGTTGTCTCATACCAGATTTGAGAGTAAAAGACTTCAGTTTTTCCCCATTTAGAATTACGTTAGCTGTTGGATTGTTGTAGATGGCTTTTATCGGGTTGAGGTAGAGGCCCTCTATTCCAATTTTCTGTAGGACTTTGAACATGAATGAGTGTTGGATTTTGTCAAAGACCCTTTTTTGCATCAATTGAGACAATCATGTGATTTTTGGCTTTGGCTGTATTGATATAGTGTATTGCATTTATAGATTTGCACATATTGAACCATCCTTGCATCCCTGGGATGAGTTGTACCTGGTCATGATGTATAATCTTCTTGATGATTTGATGTATTCTAGTGGCAAGGATTTCATTGAGGATTGTTGTATCTATGTTCATCACAGAAATTGGCCTGTAGTTTTCTTTTTTAGTTGCATTTCTTTCTGGTTTTGCTATCAGTGTAATACTTGCCTCTAGGAATGATTTGTAAAGGATTGCTTCCTTTTCAATTTCCTTGAAGAGTTTGAGAAGTATTGGGCTTATGTTTTCTATAAATTTCTTGTGGAATTCAGTGGTGAATCCATCAGGTCCTGGACTTTTCTTATTGGTAGGTTTTTTATGAGAAAGTGTTCTTTTAAAAACTTTGTTCTTTAGGAACTGCCTAGCTCTGCCCCTGCTTTGTTCCTTTGTAATTACTTTCTTAACCCTGGCAACCATGAGAGCATAGCCAAACCCACAGGATGCCTGATTACCGTTGTACCAAGCTTCATGAACTGATGATCATTAATCTCCCCTTATAACTGATGACCTCACCCTGTTAGCTAATCAGAAGAACTGCCAGGCTGTGCTGTCTGACATTTGTACCTCTTGCTTGTGCATCATATAAAACCCCTAAGTCACCAGAGATCAGGCCCTGATATTCTGGGAATAATCCCACTTGGTGCCCACTAATATAAATAAATCTGCTTTCAAATCTGGGGTGTTGTTTCAGTGTTTCTGTTTGCTGTTGCACTGAAGTGCCCTCCTAGTCATGGAGGCAGAAATACTACTTTCTAATGAATCAAGACTTGCTGGTTTGGTAGACATAAGCACCTTCCTGGCAAGCACAAGGTCCTGAGTTCAATCCCTAGGACCAGGGGAAAGAAAAAAGACTTGCTGGTTTGAGATAAGAAAGATAAGATAGTTCAGTGGCATAATTGCCAGCCTGCCTGGTAAGCCCAAGTTCCTGAGGTCAATCCCTGATACCACAGAATAAAGGTCAAGGGACAAATTAAGAGATATTATGAAGGCAACATAGAATGGAGGACAAGAACCCTCCTTGCCATGGTCTCTTGAAAGAGTTAGGTTTAAACCTGGTGTGGTGGTGTACACCTTAGCTACTATGAAAGCTGAGGCAAGAGAACCTCATGCTCAATGCTAGTCTGAGCAATTTAGTGGGACCTATCTCAAAATAAAAGCAAAAGAAGTTCTGGGAATGTAGATCAATACAAGTTGTGTAGACATCAGTAGGTAGTCACACAGGGACAAGGCTTCAAGGAAGTCAGTTCAGAAGAGAACACATTAAAGCGGTGGCTGCAGGCACATCTGAAGAAGGCCAGGCCTTGAGATAAAGCCACAATAGCCAGACTTGCATGAATGGAAAGGACAGATGGAAACTTGAGATTATACTACCAGTACTGCCCAGTTCATTAAGTCTGAATATGCATCAGATAGCCAGGTGGATGACCAGAGCCCTGGACCCATCAGTTCCCCAAAATGTCCCTGTTTTAGAGGTTATAGATAAACCAAGGTTAACGGTGCTAATCATATCTTGCTATGTGTCCTGTTTCCTGATTATATTAATATAATCAGGAAGAATAGCTAAGCAGCTATACTTATAATCTTATCGTTGATTACAGTTTGACCCAGGTTGTACCCACATTGTAACTTTGTTGTATATATTAGCCTTGACAAAGGGCTTCAATGGCAACCCAAGAGCTCTGCCTATTTTCCGGTAAACCTTTGCCACTCTTAAGTTCCTTTGTCCTTTGGAATTAATTTTTCTGTTTCAGGAACATGACCTTGGCACATATAATATCTAGCAGGTTGAGTTATATTTTTCCTATATCCAAACAATATACTGAATGATGGTGCTAGCCCCAAGAAAAGTCCATAGTTATTATAAACTTCTAAGACACTGGGATTTATTCAAGATTCTTTAGGGAAAAAGGTTAATTATTTAATAATGGGACACAGAACAACTGTTTAATACTGAACCACAGAACAGTTATACTTCAGTGTTTCAGGTATCTGCCTACCATAGTGGCTGGGTGGAAGACAGCACTAAGAGTCATGGAGAGGGCCCGGGATAGATAACATATCCTCCCACTGAGAAGCTTAAGCTCAGGCCAGGAATGGCAGGGGTGCCCCCTCCTGGTGAGAAGCCAGTCCAGTGCTGTATAGTTTTCAGGGGGGGTTGGGTCAGAAAGAGCTGGCAGTTAAGTCCAGCAGTTATCTTGATGCCTTACCCCCACCCCAACTTAATGGCCTACGTTCAGTACCAAACTCAGTGATGTTTTTGTTTTGCCCATCTACCAATATGAGCAGAAATGCACTTCAACTTGACTGTATGGACAGAGGGGCCTCATGAGTGGAGGCAGAGGGAGGTACCCTGCAAACCTGCAGTTCCTAGAGCTAGGCAAAAAAAAAAAAAAAAAAAAAAAAAAAAAAAAAAAAAAAAAAAAAAAAAAAAAAAAAAAAAAAAAAAAAAAAAAAAAAAAAAAAAAAAAAAAAAAAAAAAAAAAAAAAAAAAAAAAAAAAAAAAAAAAAAAAAAAAAAAAAACCTCTCACTTGGAGTGCACAGAGGAATTTGGAGACTGGAAGTTGCGGGAGTGACTGCAGCCCTAGCCTGAAAATTATTGACCAACAATGCCAAGCAGGAAGAGCGTGGCAAGGTGCAGGCTGGGTTTGGTGGTACATGTCTGTAATCCCAGCACTCAGGAGACTGAGGACTGCTGTGACTTTTGAGGCCAGCCTGGGCTACACAGCAGGACCCTATCATTAAAAAAAAAAAAATCCTCCCAAATTCTGTGTTCAAAGATGGAGCTTTTGGAAAGTGATAGGATCATGAGAGCTTTACGTTCATCAGTGGATAAATCCAATAATGGGATCATAATTTGATGGCACTATGGTGAGGTGATGGAAACTCAGGGAGGTGGTGCCTAGTCAAAGGCAATGGGTCCTGGGGCGTGACCTTGGCAACTATGTCTGGACCCTGGCTCCTTTCTCTCTGGTTCTACCCATCTTTCTGCTTCCTGACAACCATGAAGTGAGTGATTTTCCTCCATTAGGCTCTTCTGCCATGATCTTTCCATTTCACCGGTGGCCTGATTATGGATAGGAAATTTTGGCAACTATGGGCCAAAATAAATCTCTCCTCTCAAATTATTTTTCTCAGGGGGGCATTCGAGTTAGCTCAGTGGTTTAAGAGCTTGTGCTGGCAATCCTAATCAGGCACAGGGGATGACAGTTCAATCCCCAGGCCCACCCTTAAGGCAGCCTGGGCCAGCAAGGGAGAAAAATCCTTGTAAATTATTGTTCTCAGGTATTTGACTACAGGGATGAAAATCTAACTAACACAGAAAAGTGGTACCAGATTGGTGTGGTTGCAACAGTGACTATACTTGGCAATATGGATCAGAAGTCTTTGGAACTGGTTTGCAGGAGGAATTTGAAAATGTTTGGAGACTGAACTAGAGAAAGGTGAGAATAAAGTAGGTGGAGCATCATAGAAAATTCTGATTGGTGCTCAGATCAGGATGCTCATACGAATATGGACAATAAATACTATGTTGATGAGGTTGAGATAGAAATAGATATTCTATTGAGAATTTGGACTAGAAGCTACTCATATTACATTTTGATAAATAATCTTTTTACATTTTTGGCTATATAATTCTCCCTCCTCCTCTTTTTCCTCCTCCTCCTCCTCCTCCCCATTCTTCTTTTTTGAGTCAGGGTCTTGATATGCAGTTCAAGTTGGCCTTGAACTCATGGCAATCCTGCCTCAGCCTTCCAAGTGCTGGGATTACAGGTGTGTACCACTACACCTGGCTATGCCATCCAATTGAGTAAGGCTGAGCTTAAATGTTATAGACTAATTAATATGAAGGAAATTTTAAATCAGTACAACATTCAGGCAGTGGAATGGGTATTGTGCACTGCATTTGTCCAGATTTACAGTGAAAATGAAGAACAAAAAGCAGAAGCAAATGATTTGAAAATTTTGCAGTTTAGCCAAAAGGGAAACATTTAAAGTTAAGACCAGTGTAGATGAGAAGTCAAGGCTAAAGAAATTAGTGTCATTAAGAAGAAGCCAAGTATTTTGTACTGGGACAAGCAGAAAAATATATTGGGAGTATCTAAGGAATTGGCTGGATACCACTGATTTCAAGTTCAAGGTATAAACTCCTTCAAAAGACTATGCCTTAAAAAGAGAGCACCAAGACACCCTACTCACTCAGGGCTGCCTCAAGAAGTACTTTTTTCACTTTTAGCCACTGAAGTACTAAGAAGCCACTGTAGTAAGAGCCCTAAGGGGACTAGTTATGGATCAACCTAGCAGCACACTATGGTGATATCTATGTTACAAATGAAAGAGTTATAGTATCATAAAGGCTTCCACTCAGATTGCCAAAGAAAGCCCAAGAGGCCATGTAATAAGTAACAAAATTGGAATCCTTGCAGGTAATCCCCCAAAATATGATGTAGGCAGTTAAGAGATAAAGCAGATGCTGTCATGAAATCCCAAGAATCTAGGGTGCCAAACGTGTGGAAAATATGACCAAGAAAACTTCAAGCAGTGAGCAGGCCATGCAACTATCAAGGTTGTAGGGGCAGGGCAACTTAAGTACTTTGGAAGTGTGACTATTAATAATAATAAATTCTCTTAAATGAATTAAGAAATACCTCTGAGATTACTAAAAAACTACTTGCTCTGTCTATGAATGATTGACACGTGATCAGCAAACTGAGTGAGGGAGATCCTCTGTGGATATGAGTGGCACCAACCAATAGGCTTTCAGCCTGGATGGAGTTTACAGAAAAAGAAGAGCTCTGGTCTTTGTTATCATTTTTGGACATTGGTCTTCAATTTCTTTGAGGCGTTTAACCTTGGACTCATGCAACAGCCTTGATCTCTTATTCTGTGGTTTCTCATCTCTTTTGCTGAGCAGCAACTAGAATCTCCAGGTCCCCACTGCACAGATGATCGCTGTGGACTTTTCCACCTCCAATACTGTAAGACTATATAATAAGTCCCCTTGTGTAGTCACACAAATATTTTATATTGATTGTGTTCCTCTAGGGAACCCTAACTGATACATATTTTGGTGCTAGGAGTCACTCCAGAGAAACAGAATTTTAAGGATATTTTTCTACTTGGTTTAGTGGCTCCTAGAGTGGGCTCTCTAATTGGATGGACTTACAATTTCACTCTCTTTCTGATATT
>PVJA010022499.1:0-24849 GCA_004027025.1 Myocastor coypus
AATAATAATGTTGATTTAGAAGGGTTAATGTTTAATTGTTTGATCAAGCTTATATATCTATATGTATTAATCTAAACTGATCTGATGATGAAAATATGTAATATAACTAGTGTTAAATTTAAACAATAAAAAAGGAAAAAAATAAAATAAAATATTGACCTAAAAAAAAAAAAAATGAAAGTGAACATGCACCACGGTTTCTACGTGGCTCACTCCTTACTTGACAAAACCAGAAGCTCTATGCATCTGTCAGTTTCTCTTGCCAGAAGTGAGTGATGTCAAACTAGGCTAAGAGTATCTAACTATAGACTTCCGATTTTTGTGGGCTCGGTCAGCACATAATTGCATGAAACTATTTTGATTGGCATGCTCCAAGTGGAGCGCTGACCATGTTTTAAATCCTAGTCTTAGATCTACTGAGATGTGGTTTAATACATCTTAATTCAGAAAGATACTGGGCTAAAGCTCTCCAGATGAAACAGTAATTAAAGATATGCTCCAATAATAAAATAACTAAAGAATAAATAAGGCAAAGAGTGTGTAACATTAATAAGAGTATAAGAATTTTTCCTTAATCTCACAATTCCAGCTCTTTTACAGAGGCATAAACAGCCCCTGACAATGCTGCTGCTTAAACATAAATTTGAGAATATTTTGTGCTTGTAACTTGAAAATAAAAATTTCTGCAGTGAAGTGAATAATCTGACAACTGGAACTCCACAGACAAAATTCCAGGATTCTTGTTAGGAAGAAATAAAAAAAAAATTAAACTAGATCTGCAAAGGACAAGCACAGTGGAACATATTTCATGCGAGAAGGCACAAGCCTGGGTTACCGATGTCGGCAATGAGGCTGCCAGGCTTCTGGTCTTGGAGGAACTGGCGGACTCGAGGCCAGGCCTTACTCTGAAGGTCGCTGAAGTACGGAGCAGTGCTCTTGTACACGTCATGCACATGCTGCTTCTCCAGCCGGGCAGCTTCAGGGTCCATCCTGGGAAGAGTGGGTCGGCCCAAGGCAGGAAGATCAGACTGTACACAGGAAGTAGCTGAACAGGGGTCACAGACTTACTATCAGCACTTGTGACTGCAAAAGGTGTTTGCTTATACTTTATTAGCACTACAAGAAAATATTCAGTGTAACCTCACCCTTGTTGCCCAAGGACATAGTTTTCATCTTCTGTGTAAGATGAATTCTTAATTTTGGAAGCAGAGCCAACACTCTTATCAGGTGGTTCACTTTGGGTAAGACCATTTTATTGAGCATAGAATAGATTTCAAAGTTTTTATAATTGGTAGCTCATTACATATTTAAGAAGCCCAGTGAGTTCAACCTTTTTAATATCTTTGGATTTCAACCATTTCTCTGCATCTGTTACTGTTTTTATTTTAAGAAAGGGCTGATTTATTACTTGAACTATTTCGAGTGCCTACAAACAACATTTCTGGTTCTTTGATCCTTTCTCCTTAAGTATGCCACACTCTGAAATACAAACCTAATTGTGCTGTTTCCTATCTTGGTCATTTTCAAAGTCATTTTGCAGCCTGTCCAATCAAGTTTAGGTGTTTATATGAAGAGTGTTCTCAAGGTTCTTTTCTCAGTATTCATTGCTCTAGGATTTCATAGATGTGACACAGTCCTTGTCACCCAGGGGCCTGAGGATACTGTGAAATACCTAACTTCTAGTCACTCTTGGTGTGAGTATCACTGACTCCAGGAAGGTGTCCCTGAATTTCCCTGTTGGGCCAGGGCAATCAGAAAGGAATGAGAGGTCTGGGGAGACAGCTTGGAGGTCTAAGTGCCTGCCTGGCAAGTGCAAGGGCCCAGGTTCGATCTCCAGTACCTCATGGCACCTGCTTGTAATCCCCACTACATGGAGCTTTTCAGAATTTACCCCTAAAATGCTATAATACATTGTTTATAATTTTCTGGACCTGTATGCCCATATCCCTTACAAATGTCCTAGAGCAAACTCTTACCAAGGAATGGTTTAATGTGTGAGGTCTAACAAATCTTGCACCCAGATTTTATGACACCTTAGGATGAAATTTAACAAGTGACTTGACTACCAACAAGAAATACCCAAACTCTTAAATTGATGCTTTTTAAAAAGTCAAACTCTAGTATATTCAAATTTAATATTACTTAATTATTCCTGCTCCCAAAGAATCAATCAGGAAATACGATTTGAAGACTCCTGGAAGAAATATTATTATCATTATTATTATTATTATTATTATTATTATAATATTTAGTAAGGGTCTACAGGGTCTCATCACACAGACTGGCTTATAGTCATTGTCCTGTTCTCAGCCTCCCAAGTGCTGGGATTATAGGCATGCGCCACTACACCCAGTCTCAGTGTACCCTGGGGTTGGGGCTGGCACAGCACACAAGGAATTGAACCCCTGGTCCCTGTGCTTCCTAAGCAGGAGCTTTAGTCTGCTGAGCTAACTGGCCAGCCCTAATTTTATTATACTTGAATTTTTTTTTTTTTTTTTTTTTTTTGTTGTTGTTCCTTTGAGACAGGGTGTTGCTATGCAGCTGAGACAGGTCTTACACTTACTCTGTAACCCAGGCTGGCCTTGAGCACGCATAGATCCTTTTCCCTGAGCCTCCCAAGTGCAGGGATTGCAGCTGTGGACCTAGCAAGTATTTGCCAATGTCAAGCGGCAACTTTTAGAAACTTGATTTCTTCCAATATGCATTTTAAAAATGTCTCAAATTTAAGCTCAGAAACTGCAGTATATGGACAGGAAGGTGTTTGGACACCTTCCTTTTAGCTTTCTCTGAAGTTACCTAGACCTTACTATAAACAAGAACTCTTAGACATAGCTGTGCTCAAGACAAGTGATCAATATGAATCCATCTTCTTTTTAATGTACTTAACAGTTAATTCGGCTGCTACAGAATAAACTGCTGACCATAATTAGTGACTCACAGAGTTGGAATATCCAGCATGACAGCTGTGAAACTCCATGGATTAAAATTCTCTGCCACGCTTTCCACATGAATTTTAGATTTGTTTTATAAGTTAATACTTGAAGATCTGGTAGTATTACCAAGATAGTAAAACTAGTACTAAAACAGAAGCACAGGATTCTCAGTGAAACAGATTAGGGAAACGAGTTTGGCTGGGCTTTCTAATCTGTGCTGTCAAATTCCAGCACACAGAACATTCCCTGCATAGTCAGCTGCCAAAGCCATGTGTAGTGCCCTGCCTTTGATTCCAAAGTGAGTAGCAGGACATTATAGAAGTTCAGAAAACCTGCAGAAAAGAATCATAACTCATTTATTTTTACTTTATTTATTATTATTATTTTTAATGTATTTGGTTGTTGCAGGGTCTCAATATGCAGCTCGGACTCATGGTGAGCCTTATATTTTTAGTCTCCCCAATGCTGGGATTACAGGCAAATGCCTCCACACCCAGACTCTGGCTGATTCAACCCATCCTGGGGGTGGGGCTGGCTTGGCATGTGGTCTCGGGGATTGAACCTTGGTCAACGTGCTTGCTTAAACTTGCCTAAGCAGGCACTTTAGTCTGTCGAGCTATCTCGCTGGCCCCGATAACTGATTTTTAAGTCTGTTTTTTGGAAATCATTGGGCCTCTAGCATTTTTTCTTTATTTAAACCTCTCTTATCTAATTTGACAATACAACCTCCAAGAAGCATTTTTGGAAATGTTATTTTAATGATTTCTAAGTTGAGAAAGTCCATAAAGGACAAAGGTGTGTTTTCCCTGAGTATCCCTCAGCATACATGTAATTTTAATAGCAAGAATGAGGCTACTTTAGTAGAAAGTCCGAGGGAAGCACAACAGAATGGCTCACCCCCGCCAGCTGCTTCTGAGCCGTGTGTTAGATCCCAGCTACACTGGCTGTGGCCCTGTTGAAAACTACATGACAGGACACTAGATCACCAGCCGGGGCTGGCTCAGCCTTAAGAATCTAAAGTAAGGCTACAATAGTTAGACCAGCTCAAGAGACAACAGTCGTATAGAGTCTAGTTTAAGCCATACATGGATGAATAATAATAATAATAATAATAATAATAATAATAATAATAATAAAAACTTCTCTCAAATAAAGCAAGTTGGGAGGCAGTGATATTTCACAGACTGTGGAGGAGCAAGAGGCGGAGAGGGGAACCCTGGGAAATGAGATGGTCTTCGTGTTCTAGTTTGGACATGGGGTCCCAGCTGCAGCCCAGGGTCATTCTTCTCCTCTAAACCTTCATTTTACTGTGCTGGTTTGGGGCCCAGGGCACTTTGTGATTCTGAATCTCTATCCTAGTCCATTTAGCCCTAAAATACTCTTCAACTGAATTTATTTCTGTTTCTTACAACTCCAGCTTTGCTAAGATAGAACAAACTTTTTCATTAAAGAATGACTTGAACACAATATTTTACACTTCAAACCACTGGTATTCCGGAAGTGTGGCCATTTATTTTTGGTAACTATTGAAGCATTCTATAAAACTTAGAGAGCAACTTTGAAATGAACCAACAACAAACTGAATGCTTCACATCAAAAGCAGTAGTAAATATGATTTTTTTTAAAAAAAGCAGAAATGATTAGAAAAAGGACAGAATTACTTTTCCAGTGTGACGCTGACAAAAACACAGGAGCCCACAGGACATTAGGTCATCCCTCTTGACCTCTCCTGATTCAGCCTTGAGAATCTAAACTAAAGCTTGAACAGTATCTATCTCGGATGAGTGGGTGTAGTCCCAGGGAGTCTGCTTTAGGCCACACATGGATGGATGAACTGAAAATGATCGCCCTCCTGGGTGTGGTTCCTGACGCCCGCCTCAGAAGTCTCACGTGCATACTGAGAACCACGTGACTTGATATTCTCTCCACTTCCTGGACTTTCTACATGCCTGTCATTTACTAATCCTGTCTGTTCTGACTCCAAAACAGCCTCATCTGGGCTCCCCTTCCTGTTCACTGCCATTGGCGACATCCTGCTCACTCTGCAGAGCTCAGGATCTTTTCCTGTTTGTTGTTTTCAACTCTGAGTAATTTTTAAAATTCTTTTTATAATTATAAAAGCAAACTAGCAAGTCTAAGGTGTACCAAATTCTGATCGATCCCTGCCTAGGACTGAATCAAAGACAACCGACAACAAAGGGGAAATGAAGGGAGTTTCCAGGATGTAAAAACACTGCATACCTTGATTGTGGGGTCACTTTACGACTTTGTTTTCTAGTGCTGCTCACTGAATCAAAGCCTTCTGCATACTCAGCTACATCCCCGACCTGGTTTTAAACCTCAAGAGGATGAGTATTTACTGGAAATAAACTATACTTCTGTTAAGAGCCTTCAAACATCTGAGATTTTACCCTGCTTGCAGGCTAACAAAAGAGCCTGCTGTGGTTTCACAGCTGCTGGAAGAAGGTATAACACTCTGAGGTCAGCAGTAGGAGAGTCTAATACTCACAGAGCAGCTAGTAGCATGAGCTCCAAGCCTGCATCAGTGCCCGCTCACCTAGAGTCTCCTAAAGATGTTGGAGAGATAGGCCCTGGCAGAACCTCTGCCTACAGGGGATTTGTGCTACAGATGAGGAGAGGGCCTAGTCACCTATCCTGGCTTGGAAGAAAACATATTACTAACTTAGACTGAAAATGCAACCCTACTACCCGAAAGAGATACAATTTCTACTGTTTGTTAGCCTAACAGCCTTAAAAAGATGGTTCAGAACAAAAGGTGATACATCCATATGCACATACAGAAGCCAAGGCAAAACATGGAGAAGTGTATCCCAACGGCAAAAGTAAATTGTGTGTGTTTGTGTGTGTGTGTGTGTGTGTGTGTGTGTGTGTGTGTGTGTGTGTGTGTGAGAGAGAGAGAGAGAGAGAGAGAGAGAGAGAGAGAGAGAGAGAGAAAGAGAGAGAGAAACAATAACAAATTCAGACATATGAAGATGGGAGTGAATGGCCTATTTAAATATGCTCTAAATGCTTAGGCAATAAAAGATCCTGTGCTAACTGCCTGATGAGTCATGAGAAAAGGGAAAATATTACAAAAGCTATGGAGAAGGCATATGAAGTAATATGCAGAAAAATCAGAAGAGCTACTTTACATTTTACTGTAAATGCCATGGCAGGGGAGTTTTAAATGGTGTGAGTGGAAAGGGCACATGAGCACATGACTAGATTTTTTGTTCTTCTTTTTTTTTTTTTTGTCTTTTTGGGACTGGATCTCGCTACGCAGTTCAGACTGGCCTTGAGCTCACTTCTGTAGTTCAGGATGGTCTTGAACTCTCATTGATCCTCCTGGCTCAGCCTCCCAAGTGCTGGGATTACAGGTGTGTGCCACCACACCCAGCCGAGATTTTCATTTCAAAGCTCACTCTAGGTACATCCAACCCTAAGTAAACTAGAACAGATATTGTTTTTATTGATCCAAACTAGTTCATCACCTCCCTTCTGATAATTTGCATCTTACCCTCCCTGGAATGGGCAAGTGATCTCATCCCAGCCATTTGCTGTATCACATAACTGCCCATAGTCATGGCTTAGAAGTGACCTTGAGATTGAAGCTGAGTCCAGTAGAGCTCTTACTGAGTCTCCCCTGCCTGGCACTCACCGAGGGTGCCTCACCTCCAGCATCATAGAGCTGGGAAGATGTCGAAGTCAATGTCTTTGACTGGCAACATCTTTCTTACCAAATGGGAAAGGGCTATGTTAGGTAAAGCAAATGAGGACAGACAGAGCTAGCAGAGAAATAAATGGAGAGGGAGAGTCCTGTCAGCACAGACCCTTCCTTCGGTTTCTGAGGTGGCAGTTCTTGCAGTGCCAGAGGCTAATCTTTACCCTCCCCGACTCCCAAGAA
The DNA here is from genome assembly GCA_004027025.1 of Myocastor coypus. Taxonomy (NCBI): domain Eukaryota; kingdom Metazoa; phylum Chordata; class Mammalia; order Rodentia; family Myocastoridae; genus Myocastor; species Myocastor coypus. The sequence goes on from PVJA010022499.1 coordinate 6,838, forward strand.
TCAGTAATTTCCTCTAAATTTAAGGTGTTGGATTTCTCACCTTACCTCCATACACCTCCACTCTAATTCAATGGACTTCTCACACCAAATGTTTTAGGCTATTTTTCTTCTTCTTCCTTTTAATTCCCAGCCTTTATTCCACAGAGAATGGAAAAGAGAAGAGAGAGTAGCAAGAAGCTAATAGAAGCCAGAAGTGACTTGGCAGGTCCCCCTAGGAAGAGAGTAAAGGACATTAGCACTTTCTGCTTCTGGAATCAGGGCTTCCAATGAGCAGTCACAAGCATTTGGGGTTGCTTTTCTAAGCAAGGGATTAGGTTAAAATTGCACCCGCTGGAATTTTGACATGGCCACATGACTTGCTTCAGGTGTTAAATAGGATCTGTAAAAATGAAGAAGATGACTCCTGAGATGAAGCTTTATCAGCCAATGTGTGGCCTGCCAAATTCCCCTTTGCTTGCCCCTACAAGGAAATTCTCCTGGTTGTGAAAGCTGAGATATTTTAAGTTCCTCTGCCTTTAAAAAAAAAAAAAAGAATAAACAGCTTAGCTTAGTGTAAAAATGATGAGTGTGTAGATAATGAAAAATAAAAACAATCGTGTTCCGTTGAAAGATAGCTTGATTTCCTCCACAGAGTATTGATTTTTTCTGTTTTATAAGAGTATTCTAGCCAAACTGTGAGAAAACTGAATGCATATTTGATCTACTTCTTAAATTTAACTTCATATTGAGAGCTACTTTTCCCTGGGGCTCTCTCCAATTTTCTCAAATAAATCTAACAGCTGTAATCCTAAACACCACAGGACATGAAATGCATCACATTCTAGAAATAAAAATATAGTGCTCTCTCAAAGTGTCAAGTACTTCTAGAGCCTGCATTTCTAAAGAAATGACAGTTCACACACATTTTTGCTAAGCCCTCAGCACCTAGCACTAGACCATACACAACATGTCTGCAGGGTGCTGACACACTTGCACTCCTGACCCCCACTTAATTCTCAGGACTCTTCGGTTGCCTTAAGGAAGTCAGTTAATGCATGAGATGGCTCATGAGTGATAAGTGCAAAAATTTATCAAATTTTCCATGTCCATGTGGATTATTACAAAAATGAATTCTGAAGTGATGCTTCAATACTTAAGAGTAATAACTTAAACTTTCATACTTTTTACACAAAAAGCAATAGCTTTGTGAAGGAATAAGGAAACATGGACCCCTGGACTAGAGTAGTAAATTCTAGAAAAGTCACTAAAACGTGTGTGTGTGTGTGTGTGTGTAAATGATATAAAAACTATCGGAAGATGAAGGTTACTTCAAAAATTCTGTTTGGCCCTACTAGGAATCTCCAACCATCAAGGCTGTTGTCTGTCTTGGTGTGTGAGGGCCAATCTTTGCATAAGGATCCCTCTATAAGCAAGCAAATGCAAACCAAATGGCCCTTCTGTAGTTATGGCTCTTCAAGTGATTTCAGCTTAAAATAATCAATACATCTATTTGGGGCTGGCCAGATAGCTCAGCAGATTAAAGTGCCTCCTTCAGCAGATACAGGGGCCAGGTTTGGTCCCTAGCCAAATGTACTGGCCCCACCTGTTGGCATAGCAACTGAGACTGGGAGTGATACCATGCCTCAGTAATCCCAGCCCTTGGGAAGCTGAAAACAGGAAGGATCACTACAAGTCAGATCTATGTAGTGAGACCTGGTAGGCCCTGTACTAAATACATAAAACATAAATAAATGAACGAATAAATAAATAAATAAATAAACAAACAAAATGTCCATTTCAGATGTTTTTAGAGAGTATGTCCTCAGTGCCTTTGGTCCAAGCACATTTAATAAATGATCAAATAATAAAACTCTGGAAAAATGATTTACACATGTATAATGAGTATAAAAGCATCATATTATATTTTTTTAATTTTGCTTTTAACTCTTGCTTGTGCATAATTTATATGTGACAATCTGGACATACTTAAAGTGCATCATTTGATACGCTTAGGGAAACACTAAGCTGATTAAGATAATGAACACACCCAGACCCCCACAGTGTCCTCATCCTCTTCGCAAGCTCCTCCTCCTCCTCCTCCTCCAGTCCTCCTCCTCCCTGAGCACTCTCTCCCCTGCCACATTGTCAAGGTGTGCACATCGAGCCACAAATCCAACAATCATGCCTTCACAGGTGATTGTAAATGTGTGGTGTGTCCATGAGCACAACAGAATGAGGAAGTTCTTTTCTATCTATAACGTCCAGCCATCACTGCCATGTAGGCACACACGCACGTCATCTATAGAGTAAAAATGATGATCAGAGGAGCTAAAAACGCCCCCAGGACAAGCTTTCCCCACTGTGACATCAACAAGACAAAGCAGCGCATTTGGGCCCCAGGGCTCAGAAAACAAAAACACTGAGCTGGCTTTGCTTTATCTCCAAAGGTGGCTCTCACCTTGGAGTCCTCAGGAACTCGATGGCACACATGTCATTGTTGGGCTGCTGGCTATGATTTTCCCCCCAAAAAGTGCAGATTGAAACCTGTGTTTCATGCCAGTGTTAGATTAATATTCCTACAAGAGTGTTTAATATTACCCCTTTCTTTGAAAAACCCTTCCTTGGCCCACTATTGTGCACAGAACGAAGCTTGTGCTCCCGGATCTGCTGTCAGCCCCTCCGTATCTTGGTTGCAGCCTACTTTTCCAGCCCTATGCACTTCTAACTACCTAGTCATAAAATCTCAGCTCCAGCCAAAGAAATCTGCTATGGTTTGGATGTGGTTTGAGAGTGTTCACCAAACGTTCACATGCTGGTAGCTCAGTCCCCAGAATGGTGATGGTGAGGTGGCGTAACCACCACCTGAGGCCTTCAAGGGCCCTATGTAGGATAACCAGCTCATGGGGCATCATCTCAGGGAGCTAGGGAAGCTGATCTTGCAGAGGAGTTCGCGCCTTGGAAATGTAGGTTGTTATGAGACCTGGATCCCTCTGACTCCCCACCTCCCCTATGACTGCTCCCTCTCACACACATGCCTCCACCATGTGCCACTCTCCAGATGGTGAAGCAGCGGGGAGGCTCTCACGTGAGACCACACAAGGGCAGCCACCTGGTCTTGGGCCATGAGCTCCCAAACTGTAAGCTAATAAACTGCTGTTTTGTCTGCAATGCCCAGCTTCAAGTACTTTGCAACAACATAGAGGAGACTAACACATGACTCATTTTTCCTGAGTGGGCCTTTTATGTGGTTTTTATTCACATATTTGCTAAGACCAGCGAACTATTTTCTGCCATCTGAAATGCTCTTTACCACCTTCCCCTCTCCAAATCTTACCTAAATGCTAAATACATGCTTTTTCTTCCTTCATAAATATGTCATGGCTACTTCAGGTATGCTCTCTCCTAATATTTCTACACACTGCAGATTTATTTTCTCTGCTACTCTTAGACCAGTTCCCCCATACCATTTTGATCTCCTACTCTAAATACGCTAACTAGATTATAAGCTCTCAGAAGGTAAATACAACATTTCATTATATATATATATATATATATATATATATATATATATCCCAGATACTGCTCAACACAAAGTATCATTCAGTGATTACTGAGCAAACAAATCAATTTAGAGCTGTTCTTATCACCCTCTGCAGGATTTTACTCCACACAAGGCTGCCCTCAAGTCTTTGTTCATAAACTGTAAAATCCCCTCCCTGTGGAGCTGTGAGCACAGGAAAGGAGCTAGACCCAGATCTCCTGACTGTGTTCCCTGATTCCCAGCCTTAGTAGACTTCTGATTTAAGGATATTTCACAGGCATACACTTGTCACATTTTTGTAACTGAAGACAAATATAAATACTGGTTTACTTAATACATGGTGCTTTAAACTATATATTATCTTTAAATATAAACCTACATATTATCTTTAAAAATCATATAAAACGTGCTCGAGCTTTAGAAGGGTATTTAAAAGTGCTAAATAGGGCTGAGGAGATAGCAATTCAGGCTAAACACTTGCCCAGTGAGTGCAAGCATAGACCCAGGTTCGATCCCTGGTATGTGCCATGCTGGCCCTGGCACCCCAAGTGCCCCATGCCAGCCACGGAAACCTGTCGTGGTGGCGCAAGCCTGTATTACCAGTGCTGAGGAGGCTGAGACAGGAGAATCACTATGAGTCTGAGCTGTGTAGTGAGACCCCGTACCAAATAAATAAATAAATAAATAAATAAATATTTAAAATATTAATGATAAAATAAAAATTATATATATATATATACTTTCTTCTACCGGTATAAAACCAAACTCCAACTTTATACTACATTATCACAACATTATCACAAATTTTAGAAAATGATAAAAATAGAGAGCAGTCAGGGTTACCCCCCACGCTCCTTGTCAGAAACACAGTATCCATAGTATTTCAATTGCAGTGAAAGCTGAAAGCTGCTGACCTGAGTCATCCTGTGATTCGGGAAAATCACTTCTCACTTTTGTAAATCGTGACAGTTTCTCCCCTCAGACAGCAAGGATTGTTTCTCGTGACTCTCCGTATGTGATGTAAATGAAAAGTCGTGAGAGTAAAACCAGACAGCTCTGTGCTTGCCATGGTGAGCCACTTTCTATGAATTTCTGAAAAGGAAAATACAGATCCTGCAATAACAGCAAAAAGCTAAGTGTCATTTTACATAATAAAGTCATTGAACCAGCTACAAGTTGACCTCTTGACCTAAGGCCGAATTGCTCAGAGCCAATGGGCTACACAGGAAGGTTGATAGGTGGAATGTGCCAGAATTCCAAAAGCGAGTTGTAAACCAATTCTTAAGCTTTCTGTAAAATACACAGTGGTTTCTCCTAAAATGAAATTGAATTATTTCTTCTGTTCCTGGAGAAATTAAAACATGGAGAGTCAACTAAAGCCACTGGTTTGCTTAAAGGTATACTAACTAAAACAATATTACTAATGTGTACTATATCATGCTAGTGCAACAGAACTAATCAATATTTGTTCATATTATCACTACCCCTCCATTGGGTTCGTATGTACTCAAGATATTTTTCAGGTTTTTTTTTTTTTTTTTTGTATTGGGATTCAAATTCATAGCCTTGCACTTGCCAGGCAGGTGCTGTGCCACTGAGTTTCTAGTTATTGTTTCATAAGTTGATCATGAAACTCATCAAAAGGCTCTTGGCTATTTAAAAATGATTGTACCTTCTCTGTGCTAGGGGAAGCCTATTCTGAAGCTTTGGGTCTTAATTGCTTGCTCATGGATGAGATGACCAGATCTTGGTACAGATCACCACTCACAGTCACTCTTCCTAATGTCTTTGTCCTATGGATGTGTACTACACTGCCATAGACAGTGCCTCATGGTGCAGAGAGTGATTCTCAGGATGGCAGGGTGGGATGCCTGTGAGTTTTCCTGACACCCCACTGACACCCCAGTCTTTGCTGTTATGTAACAATCACAGTTCTGAGTGTGCGTTGCCAAGCTTCCCTATGACCTTTGCATGTGGGTATATATTTTAACCTCAGGTATCTCTGGATCACATTTATATGATCTATGCTACTGAGCACCAAAGAAGTTGACCTACTGTATAGTATAGCTTAGAAGACCATCAGAGGGGCTAGTAGTCAAAGCATCTCATCTCTCTTCGTACAGTCTGGAAAAGGAGATTATATTTGTTTACTGATCCCCAAAACTAAAGGTTGTGCACTTGGATTCCAGGGCCTGACTTGCGCATCCATCCACATCTCAGCTAACTTGGCCATCCATATGCCTTTTCTTTAGGCATTAGTTCCCAAAGAAATCAGCCCCCTCAGCTACTGAGGACAAAGTCTGGAATGCCTTGGATAGGAAGAGTTGCAAATGGAAAGATCTTTAGAGGATGTGGAAGTTATTTGTGAGATACTCGAGTTGGAGCAGAGGCAGGTCTATCTATCTATCTATCTATCTATCTATCTATCTATCTATCTATCTATCTATGGGGTCCACTCGTATCCTGGAACACATATATTGCTAACTTCCCTTAATTTTCCTTAATTATAATCCAAATATGACCATGTTTAAAATGTATAAATCCTATAATCTTCTCAAAAAAGTTTCTGGGTAAAGACAAAATTAGATAATACCTTTAAAAAGTTGAGCTCTGATATGTCCTTTTACTCTTATCAGTCATATATTTCTGCATATTTAGTATCAAAAGAAATGCATTTCCTTCATTTCCTTAAATAAATGGGAAGGTATCTTCTAGGGCAAACTCTTAAATTGAAATTTGGGGGTAAGTCACAAATATGAATTTTCCTAGGAAGGTCAGCACCTTATACTATGACTAAGACCAAAGTTAGCTTAAGAAAAGAAAAAAGATGCTATGTACTGGCAAAAAATGTATGTTTATCTGGTCAACAAATACTATTTATATATTTGTAAGGCAAATATACTTGTGGCACATATAAGGTACTAATATAAAAAGATTCCTTCTTACCACCTACCATTCAGGAAGATAGGATCTAATATGGGAAACATAATAAAATAGAAAATTAAAATATGTAGAACTTTTATTTTATAGTATCTGAAGGAGACATAGTAAAATGAGCATGAAGCTCAGGAAATCAGACTGGATTAGAATCATGTAAAAGTCATTAATATCCTCAGCCTCGGCAGTTAGGAGAGCAAATTAAATCAGGTAAGGTTGTGTAGGGCAAGAAAATAAGGGTGAGTAGAGCACCGAGGGTCACCAACATTTGGCCCCATAAATGCTTCTAGCAGGACCAGCTAGCCACCTGCTATTAGAGCACTACTATAAATTTAAAGCACACTGTTGCATTGGTATTTATGAAAAGAGCAAACAGAGTGGAAGCAATGGGGTCCCCACAGTTCAGAATCTACAGACTCTAAGGAAATCAGCACATAGTAACGGCTGAGCTACAGCTGGAAAGATGAGCATGTGAGCGACAGATGAGTGCAGAGGGCAGGCAGCGTCTACGTCTGTAGTGTGAGATGGTGCATTACCTCCGTGACTCTTTATGAACAAGGAAGTCAGCAAGGCTGCCTCATGAACCATCTCTACTGTACACAAAACTCTTTCATGGTCCATCAAAGAGTTCACAGTGAAGATGGCAGAGAAGGGAACAAGCAGAGTTCTTAATTGAAATCTGATGAGCAGAACCAACTTACAGCTTCAAAACATCCCATTGTGCAACACAGGGACAGTGTGGCTCTCTGTAAAATTCCAGCAGGGACAGCCATGCTGCTCTGGAGGAAATACTTGTGAAGAGAAAGCAAACAAGAGGGGATATCTTAGGGGAAGCAAACTAAATGTGTTCCCAAGTCGTTTGTTTTTCTTGAGAAGTTCTAAGGATATTTCTAAATAGACTTCATGTAGGTGCAGGAGAGTACCACCAAAATCTAAATAAAGAACATGAGTGCACTAACATCTGGGTGGGGAGTGTGTGTATGTGTGTGTGTATGGTTACTGGCAAGTGAGAGAAAAAAGAATGATGAAAAGGATGGCACTGCTTTTCATGTGATACAAAAGCAGAAAACAAGAACTCCTAGCACAGTATCAACCCATGACCAAATGCCATTCCTCCATGGACTATGGCTGGGCCATACCTACTTTAACCATATTACAATTCATTTGATTGTATAGCTTGAAGACAATCATATATGAAATGTAAGGAAAATAAACACAGCATCTGGCAGGCATTTGCTTCTCAGGTCAGTCTGACAAAACCAGCTCTAAGCCTGTGCGGAGATGAAAGGAATAGGCTCTCTAAATAGCAGCTCACTAGAAAATTGTTCTTATAATAAGGACAGGCAACATTAGGCCGAAGCAAAGCATTCATTATCTCTCCTCTCTCCATGCAGGAAGCACTGCTGAAACAGGCAGCAGATGAGGAATCTCACAGCCATTTTACTGGTGAAGGATTGTTGCACAAAGGTTTTAAATGAAGATCATGTTGTTCATCATAATTCTATGTCATCTAATGATTTTCCTGAGGAAGAAACTAAGAAGGAAGTGTGGGAATAAATTATTTACTGGCATTTTTCATAAAAATATGTTTTATGAGGGTCTCCAACACAGGCACCCCAAAGTTATTGCTGAAAATGTAAAATTAATAGTCTGGCTATATATTAGGTTCCTGAAAGAGCACCCCACGTGCATACAAAGCGTGGTAAGTTCTGACCTGGCCAGGATCTCTCCGTGCAGATTCCACCTCTGCCCACTGTTCCTAGTTGTCTCCCTATTTGCTCAGCTTAAGCCCAGGCCACCACTTGGTCCAGGATCTCCCCGTCTGGAAGAATCTCAAAGGGCCATTTGAAGAATCAGAAAGAATGGGCGTTTGCTATTTTTTACAGGACATGGATAGATGGATATACAGAACTGACATAAGTATTTTAAAGCCAATTTATTATTATTATTATTATTATTATTATTATTACCATAACTGAAGAGGTAAGGGGACTATCCTACCCAAAGTTAGGAGGTCATAATTTCAAACTAAAGGAATGTTCAAAAGAAATATAACCTAGCTTCATGAACAACTAAGTTACTGATACTTTCCTCCTTCATTGCAGATTGATGAGAACACTGTTGCAAACAACAACAACAACAAAAAAAAAAAACACTAAAGAACTGAGTTTTGCAAAACAAATGAATTCCGTAGTCTCCAAAGCTCCAAGGCCCTGCCTTCATGACTTTGTTCCCTGAAAGATGCCCTGTACCTTACTAACCTGGTGGACTCACTCAGGGTTCAATAAGCCCGAGTGCTTTGGCAGTGACCAAAAGTGTCCTGCTGTGATCTAATGTCAACCACCTACCCCTTTCGCATAAGATGCCCCATGCTTAGCCCTTTCCCGGGGCTTTGTTGCGTCTCCTGTCAGTGGGCAGCCAAGAAGCTCCTGGTTGCAGCAAATAAGGACATTGTAACAGGATGCACAGGAAATCAGTCCCATGTTTCCTTTATAGAAAAGCTCTTGCTTTGACAAAAGAGAATCAGCTTAGTGATTTATTTACATTTTGGAACAGGCTCTCAGTCTACCACTGCAGGCTCAGCTGGTAGTACTCTGAGTGCTCTGTACGATTGACTTTGTTGTGCTTTTATTCATTTGTGTCCTCTGCCTGGAATTTCCCTGAGATCACCTAACCGACATAACTGAGGCTTGGCTTGGCTTGGATAGCACACTACAAAGCCTTTCAGTCATGCAGATGACTCATTGCTGGTGCTCCGTATGCCTGCCCGGCTCTGTGTGATGCACCTCAGTAAGAGCACTGCAGTGGCCAGCCTTCGGGAATACTGTCTGGCTAATATCCAGCTGTATTTTCTATTGGGGAAACTCCATGGTGTACAGCAATGGGAGACACGGGGTCCACCCATTCATCAAAAACATTGAAGCAGGTATGAGGGAGTGCCTACTGCTTGTCCCCAGGAGATAGATGGCTCTCCCCAAAGATATGTCCATGTCTGTCACCAGAGAACAGTACTCCAGGACTGTGAAATTGAGAAGCTGATGTTAGGCAAGAAAAAAAAATCTTTCTAATTGTTATGCTTTATGTCTAGCTGTCCCCCAAAAGCCTCATGTAGTCATTGGGCTGGGACTTGTATAGACTGAGACTTGACTCATGAGTCACTGGGATTATGTGTTTTAGTATTGATAGGATTATCGGTTTGAGTAGGGCTGGGACTGTGGGTGTGGTCTAGGGTGGATATCCTAAGGCAGAGAGCCTGATAGGAGTATAAAGAGAGACAGAGAGACAGACTAGAGCTGTTGCTCTCGGCTGCCCTGTTTGGTTTGCTGCCTCTGTCACCATTTTGTTGTTGTTCCACCGCCATGAACTGGATGCTCTCTGCCCTGTTCCACTCAGCCTTGGGCCAGCAGAATATGGACTAAAACCTCCACAAACTGTGAGCTAAATAAACCTTTCCTTCCTTCATTTTCAGTGTTGGGTATTTGTCCCAGCAATGATTAAGAAAGTAACTAAGACACTAATCAATTCTTTTTTTTTTAGAAAAATGTATTTAGTACAGAGCCTACAAGGTCTCACTGTGCAGATTGGGCTCATAGTGATTCTCTTGCTTTTAGCCTCCCAAGTGCTGGGATTTTAGGTGTGCACCACCATGCCCAGTCCTAATTGCAGTCTCAGCACGCCCTGTGGGCAGTGCCAGCATAGCATACTAGGGACTGAACCTGTCCTTGTGTCCACCTAAGCAGGTGCTTTAATCTGCCAAGGTATCTGGCCAGCCCCTAATCAACTAATTCTTAAGGCAAGACACAGTTTGATTCTCTTATCTCTTGAAGTTACACAATGACTCAATAAAACTTACATGTTTATAAATTCCTTGAACTCACAGCCTCACTATGCATTTTATATTGATAAAGGACATTACCCACGGGAAAAACTGGACTCTGAGAACAGAAATGAATTTATGGTTATAGCAGCTTTTCCCATGCTTGATAAAAATGAATATTTCCTTGTGCTCCCTACAATTCCAACACGCAAGAGTTTTGTAGATGAGTACAGTTGAGCCCGTTCCACACACTATGTGCCCTGCACCTCCCACTGTCCCCAGCTCTGTCAGTAGTCACCTTCCTACATGCTCCAGAAGACAATTATAAAGTCAAACACAGAAGACTTAACATATAGCAAGAATTATAGATGGCTCAGTTTAGAAGGCAAAGATCTGGTGTGAGTAGCCACACATACGGATTACCAAAGGAGAAAAGTGCAATTCTAGATTGCACAAAGTTTACCAATATGATTGCACCAGGTAAATACTCTGGAATCCATGGGCCAACCTGAGTGACTGCAGGAGGATCTAGTAGCTCACCCGCATGATTCATGAAAAGCTGGACTCACCGTGGCCTCCCCAGAGTTAAGATGCTACACAACTCTTGGTTGAAGATCAAATCAATACAAGCAAGCAGGTTAGATACAAATATAGAGTTACAGTTCAGAGAAACATCACATAGCTGAGTTTCTCATGATTGTTCCCAGGGTGACAATATTTTAAACTCAAATAAGAGGGTCAAGGTGACCTTCGTCCTTGGCACTCCAAGGCCCGTGCCTTGGGCCTAGGTAGATGCAAAAAATAACAGTGGGGTTTTTCACTCACCTGGATAACTTTTCTTTTTTTTTTTTTTTCTTTTTTTTGTCTTTTTGAGACAGGGTCTCACTGTGCAGTTCAGGCTGGCCTTGAGCTCACTTTTGTAGCCCAGGCTGGTCTCGAACTCACAGCGATCCTCCTGCCTCAGCCTCCCGAGTGCTGGGATTACAGGCGTGCGCCACCACGCCTGGCTCTCCTGGATAACTTTTCTATGACCACAGCTGAATATTCAGCTCACCAGCAGAAGTAAGAAGTCCTGAGCCAGTGGTATCAGGACCTGCTTTAAGGGAATGTGTCTGAGAGAGAGGCTGACTTTCTGGGGACATTTTCTTTCCTCATAGGCAGCAACTGGAGAGCTCAATAGAACACGCATCTGTCTCAGTTACTTTTCTCTCATTAGTGGTACAAAATGCCTAACATCCAAAATTAAGGAAGGAAAGGTGTAGTTAGCTGCAGTTTGTGGTGGTTTCAGTCCATACTCATCTGGCTTCAAGGCAGAGTGGCACATGGCACAGGGCAACAGTTCACAGTGGTGGAAAACAGCAAAACAGCAAGAGTAAAAAGGCAGGAGTGGCTGGGGAGATGGCTCAGCAGCCTGAGCCCCTGCGTGGCAAGCTCAAGGAACTGGATTTGAGCCCAGGATCTCATGTTGTATAGGCCACCTAAACCAGGCATGGTAGCGCACACCTGTAATCTCAGTGATGGGGAGGCTGAGACAGGAGGATCACTATGAGTGTGAGCTGTGTAGTGAGACCTGTACCAAATATTTTATTTTATTTTATTTTATTTTATTTTATATATATTATGGCCGGTTCAGCCTGCCCTGAGGGTGGGGCTGGCGCAGCGTGTAGTGCTAGGGATTGTAAGTGTGGTCCCTGTGGTTGCCTAAGTTTTCCTAAGCAGGCACTTTACACCCCCAGCCCACCTGTACCAAATAAACAAAAGCGTTGTATGTTGTGATCCAGAGCCAAAAGAAATGATGAGAGGACCTGATGAATGTAGCTTCCGAGGTCTCACTGAGATGTGTCTCTCTTGAAGTGAGCCCAGAACTCCAGACGCATCTCCTTTTATTTTTTTATTTATTTGTTTGTTTGTTTGTTTATTTATTTATTTATTTATTTTGTGTCTTTTTGAGACAGGGTCTCACTATGCAGTTCAGGCTGGCCTTGAGCTCACTTTTGCAGCCCAGGCTGGTCTTGAGCTCACACCACACCGATCCTCTTGCCTCAGCCTCCCGAGTGCTGGGATTACAGAGCATCTCCTTTTATTTAGGCCATACAATAGAAGGATTACAAGGAGGTGAGGAGGTAATCACCAATGTCTCAAGTAAGGGCGGAGACATCAATTAGGATAAGTTGTTAGACCTTTTTAAATTCTAGTTTTTTGAAATCCCTAAGTAACAGATTACAACCCACCCTAAGCTTTGTTTATTGTTCTTCACTTCTTTAAGATGCTAGTTTCTTATCTCTACACAAAAGATTTTATATATATATATATACATACATACATATATATATATATATATATATATATATATATATATATATATATGCAGGAGTAGGGGCAGCAGCAGAGACAGAGAGCAAGCCTCTCTCCCTTCCTTAGGTGCACTCAGGCTACCCACCCAGGGCCAGTACAGGCACTCACACCCAAATCATAACAAGACTCAGACTGCATTTGGACGTTCCTCTTTTGCCTATCATGCTATTAGTGACACCATCTTGTAGCAAGACTTCCAAAAGGTACCGTAAGGAAGCTCCTTTCTCCGGAAGCTTCCATTTGAGTTTGGCCTTCAAGCAGTAACTGGAAGGAGGCAGAAACCATTTATTACCTTAGCTGTCTCCCTAAAAAGATGGGCTGAGGAATGGAGCTGTCCCTTGCCTAAAGGTCACAGTCCTTGCTGGCCAGCTCTCTCCTAGTTCTTGCCAACTGCTGCTAACCAGCCTTTCTGCTCCACCCTCACTCAGCACCACGGATAGTAATGGCTTCTGCTGTTGCTGATTCCAATGTGGTGTGCTGCTCTTCGCCATTGCTTTGTGAACAGACCTTTCATTAAGTTGTCTTGTTACACATCCTGAGTACATGGTATCCCGCAGAAGACTGTACTGACAGGCAACCTTAATGAAACTAGTGTTATTTCATGCCACACTGCTTTGAAACAGAAAATTCACTGCACAGTGGAAAAATTTGAACAGTGCTCTGTTGCTGACTGTACCATATATCTCTTACCTAGAAGTCACTGGCCTTTTATAATGGAGGAATAGCTTACAAAAGACTCAGCTGAGGTGACCAGGAATATCTCCTGTAAGCTGAAGATGTGGTCTTGTATATGCTGTCTTGCCAGGAGAACCACAGCCGTGGCTCCAGGGGTGACAGCTGGACTTTCCATCAATTAAGGTGACTTTAACAATGTCTTCTCTCAGGTTCCTGGTACTGGACACCTACAAGGAGCACACTAATTTCCAAGTCTGATTCTCTGGTTTTTCTGTGCCTCTATAGCTTCTCAACAAATTCCCAGTAAATCTGAAAATCAAGAGTCCGTTTCTATGGCTCACCCAGAAGTGAAAAAAAAAAAATAACATTCATATGTGTACACTCCCCTATCCCACAACTTCACTTTCAGCTCTTTCTGGACAATAATCACATCTGACATTTCTTTATCCATAATGTCTATCACTATATCCGGCATATGTGGTTGTGATAGGTGACTGTCAGCTGGTAACTGGAAGCATCAATTTATTTTTTATTTTTTTATTCTTTCCATATAGGATCTTACTATACAGCTCAGACTCAGTGGTTCTCCTATCTCAGCTTCTCCAGTGCTGGGATTACAGGCATATGCTACCATGCCCAGGGGTCCAGCTCTGCCAGGGCATGTGGTACTGGTGACCAAACTCCCCCCTAGATGCATCAGCATAAAAGCAATTTTTTTCCGGTCCACTATTCTTAGAAGAAAGAGGAAAATGTTATGCTCTAAACTTTATTCTGGGATCTACATATATTCAACAATTTTGTGGCACTTATTTATCAACAAATGTATGGTACTTATACTAAGTACGTTGTGTGAGACAGCGGATGGAGTCCCCAGGCTCACAGAGGTGGCTCCACTGATCCACTCCACTCTGTTTGCGTGTCTTGCCAGAGCTGGGGGATGCACTATTAGCACTATCCTATAAAACAGCCCTATAGACTGTACACTGGGTCTGATGCTTTTATTTGACAGTGAAATCTTCCCTCCTGTATGTTTTCCCCTTCTTAATCATCAACTTGTCCTTTGCTGGAGGATTTTTCTCTTCAATGTAAAGACATGCAGACATGTCCCCCCTCAAAAAAAGCCACCCCCTCATGCATGACCACAGATCGCAGGTTAGCCGCTGCCCTAATTTCACTCCTTCCTCATAGGAAAAGTTCTTTTTAAATGCTGTCTCTGCTTGTTTGCTTTTCTCTGATCTGATCTGACGACTCTGGTTTATGATCTATTTATTAAGTGACACAAAACACCTGTCAATCCCAGGGCTACCCTGGTGACCAGGAGAATAAAACCTTCATTTGTGAAACTGTCAGACTTGCAGAATTTGTAGGGGACGTTGCAACCCTGAAAATCTATTCTGTGGGCCCTTTGGCTGCTGTTGAAGAAAACCTGAGCAGGACCACAGATTTTTTTTTTTTTTTCTTTTTTTAACTTTCTGGTAAGAAAATGCCCTCTAAGTCCTTTCCTGACAAATAACCTTCATTGGAAATCAAGACTCTAAATTTTATTTCCTTTTTGAAACCCTTTTACCCCTAGTTATGCCAACACCACAAGGATCCCCACAGAGAGTACTGATCCTACCTTTTGGCCCCCACCCCCTCTCCAGCTTGTTTCCTACCTTGCCAGGGCCACAGGAGAGGGGAGGGATGGGTGAGGAGAGGCCAGTGCAGCACAAGTGTCCCTCCTGAGCCTGACTGCTCTAGGCTCACATCTGTGACCCTGGACTCAATGGTAACTCTCCATCTCCAGCACTACTATGTCCTTATGGAAACGATCCACCAGTTCTCTGCAGACCCTCCGGGCTGGAGACTTCTGCACCGTAGTTTCCTGATACAGGGAAGCCAGTGTCTTCCTGACTACTTATGACAGTCCCCCGTAGCAGCTGGTATTCAGGCCTGTACAAGCAGCATTTATCATCCAGAATCTGCTCACTTGCCCACCTGTCTGAGCAGATGCCACCTGTCCTGTGTGGCCCACATTTGTTCCAAGGGAAACACTTATTGTAAACTCATCTTTGCTGAAGGTGTCTCTGAAACAGTCCCATTTACTACCATAATTGATTCTACCAGCTGTTGGATTTTTCAGGTGTTACCTTAACTGCAGACCACTGTGTCTCAGTGCAGGACATCATGTACCTTCAGATGTGGCTCTGCCGAAGCCCCTGTCCTTAGCTTAAGGAGGAGAAGCATCGCTTCTCCCAGGGAAGGGGCATTCACTGCATACTACACTTTCCCCTGAATAGTTTAAGGTTTTGCAAAGGGAACAGTACAATACAGGGCATATATATTATAGAATTATTTTCTAATAGTCACCCAACAAATCATATACAAAGAGTGCAGGAAATCTTTTCACACACTGAAGAAAAAAGATTACAAATGAGGGCCTGGCTCCCACAATCATTTCCTGTGAGTTCAGCTGAGGATCTAGAGCTCATAACACCTCACACAGGCCCGCTTCGCTGATGTGCTCTGGGAAGGCCCAAGGGTCAGTTGTGGCAGCTGGAAAGTCTGTGCCAGTGGGATGGAGGATCTGTGCTAGCAGGCTGAGGGATCTGAACTGGGACCAGGAAGCAACGCTCAGGGTAAGAACCACAGCTCTCTGAAAAAGTACCATAGCCATCCTCAGCGATAGTGAGGCTCCAGCTCCTCTGGCAATGTGGATAGCTGAGTTCCCATCAGGAAGGCCAACAGGACAAGCTTCTCCAGAAAACTGAGCTGTGCACCATATTCCCCTTTGGAGCCAGGAAGCAATGCTCAACATGAGGACCAGAGTTCCCCTAAAGTGAGCTGTAGCCATTCTCAGTGACAAGGAGGTCCTGAGCTCCTCCTCCAAAGAGAACAACCAAATTCATCAGAAAAGCCAGCGTGACAAGGTCCTCCAAGGGAGCCAGGGACTCCTCACAGTTTCTGACAGCATCCAGCAGCTACTCCCTAACAGCCTCCCCTCCTCCTCCTCTAGCTCTGCCTCTTGTACTGCTGGCTATGATCCTCAGGTGGGTCTCCCACACCCAGTACCAGCCCAGTTCAGTTCTGCTGGGTGTAGTTAAGTTGACCCCTAGTTGGCAGTCCACCACAGCATCCTCTCCTCAGTGTCCAGGTCCTTCAGTGTGAGTACATGATAAGGACCACAAAAACAGGTTCTAAGTTACTCCATGTTACAAAGGAACCGTCACTGCTACAACATTGATGAATCTGGAAGATATTATGCTAAGTGAAAACAACCAGTCACAAAATGAGCACATCCTGTATGATTGCACAAAAAGTAGAACGGTGGTTTCCAAGGACAGTCGGGAAAGCTGGAGGGGAGTGAACGTTTAACAGGTATGGAGTTTTTCCTTCAGGAAGATGAAAATGTTTTAGAAATGAATGGTGGTGCTGGGTGGCACTGTGAATGTCCTTAGTGCCACTGAATCATACACTTGGAAGTGGTTACAATGGATCATTTTGTTATATATGTTATACCACAGTAAAACAGAAATTTAGGCATTTCTCCTGCGTAGGTGATATGGGAAGCAGCTTCAGGGCTCAGGAGTGAATGGCCCCTCAATGTGGTTGGGGCTGTGCCTGCTAGCAAGTAGTCGTCTCTCTTCTGCAAAGTTTTCCTTCTGCATTCTTCTTTGTGTCCTGAGGGTGGGAACATTTCTTTCTTTTTTTTTTTTTTTTTTTTTTTTTTTTTTTTGCCTGGTGGCTCTGTATCAGAAGTCTGAAGGGAAAGAGGAAGGAGAAGGGACCAGCTGTTTTCTGGTGGCGTCCTGTTCCTGCCAGAGTTGCCCGGCAACAGGTCTTCCCCACAGTCATATTTGCTTCAGTGACAGTCCCTTAGCTACCAGTTTCTTCCTCTCTCAGGGCCAGGCTAACCTGCTCCCATAAGAGACACCATGGTAGCCAGGTGAGACCCTCCATGGAGCTGGGTTCCGGGTCCTTAAGAACCCCTCTGAGCTGCCGAAATATCCGTACCAACTGGCCAGCGGCCATTCAGGCACCTGCATCCTGACTCCATAGGGCTCCCCTGAGCTTCCTGAGTCTGGATCTCCAAGCCTCCAGATTCTGCTGATCCTAGGTTTGGGTCTTGAGCCAAGGTAACAGCTGCTTTCTGTAGTTTCTATTGCTTCCATATACTTCATTCTTCTTTGCATTTCCAGTCCTCTATCTGTTGAAGCAATTTCTTATATTAAATGCTTTCTGCTAACAGAACTAGTGTAGTTTCTGTTTGCCCAACCAGACTAATACTACCATGCAAAATAGAGAAAGCAAGATAGATCTACTTTAAAAAACCCATTGCAGCTCTGTTGCCTGTCTCTCCCACTCAGCCTGCTGCTAACATAAAGCCAGATGTTTCATTGGTTTACTATTATCTATGCCCAGCACTTGAAGGCAGCCCAGCCAGCAGCAGGTCCCGAATCACATTCACTGGATAAACAAACAGTGTAGTAAAACATTTTAAACTTGTCTACATAGTTGTAAGGCCCTAACCTGTGGGATATTATTAATACAGGGACATTAGCCATCAAACACATAGTAATATAGTACAAAGTTCAAAGAAAGCCAGATCAAGGTGAGCAGCTCACCTTCCTCTGATACCTCCATGGGTAGGACAGACTTACGGTTTATGTCTAGTTGTCCCCCCAAAAATGTTATGGCTTATGTCTAGTTGTTCCCCCAAAGCCTCATG
>PVJA010022500.1:0-34219 GCA_004027025.1 Myocastor coypus
TTTCTTTCTTTCTTTCTTTCTTTCTTTCTTTCTTTCTTTCTTTCTTTCTTTCTCTTCTTCATCTTCTTCTTCCTCTTCTTCTCCTCCTTTTTTCCTCCTCCTCTTTCTTCTTCCTCTTTTTCTTCTCCTTCTTCCTCTCCCTCCTTCCTTTTCCCTATGACTTTTTCATTTTTTGTCTTCTTTGTAGTCAAAGGAGATTTCCACCAGGTTGAACCATGAAGATTCTACATTTAACTACTTATTGCTTTTTCTCCCGCTTTCTTTAAAAAAAAAAAAAAAATCCCTATTAATTTTACAAAACACTGGGTTCCAAAATGTATAATACAGTTGGGTCACATCCCTCTGCCCTATTACACCTCTCCTACCCCCTCTTCCCTTTTTCACTTTGTTATAGTTTCCTTTCGACTTCAATTGCACTTTTGTTAGATTCCTTGTATCAGGGAGAACCTGGGCTGTTTGCCTTTCTGAGTCTGGCTTATCTCCCTCACCATGCTGCTCCCCTGTTCTACCTGAGATCTGCATTTCTGATCTGGGACATGCTAACTGAGGGGCTCCCACCACCCCCTTCTCAGGTTCAATTTCTTTGCCAGAGAGACTCATAAAACTCAGGGTAGCACCCAACTTACTGTTTGACCTATCACAAGGGCTGTCTGAGAGGGTACATTGGAGTATCTGAGTACATTGGAGTATCTGAAAGGAGAGATTTCCCAGGGTTGGGTGTGTGGGAAAGGCCTGTCCATACTCTGTCTGGGCACACCAGCCTCTGGAACCTACATGGTTGGTAGCCCAGAGGCTCTCCAGACCCAGTCCCTTGGGTGGGTTCATTACGGAGGTGCCATCGATTATACCATTGTGCATGGTGATGAGCCCTTGCTCGCCTTCCTGGAGGTGGGGGATGGGTGTGGCTGCCCCATTCATCCTGTGTTTGGCTTCCCTGGAAACTGGTTTCCATCCTGATGTTACCTAGAAACCCCCAGCCACTGCCATCTCATTGGCACCCAGGAAGATGCACTGCCCAAGATACCCCAAGGGTCTTAGGAGTTGTGTTGGAGGAAATTGGATGGAAAATAGTTTTGATTTCAAATCAAAATGGCATAAGGACTGGGAAAAAAATCTTGTGATTTGCTACTCAGAAAGAATGCTCAAGAGTGAAGGTGAGAAGAAATAAAAATGGAAAGACGTAGCACAGCTGAATGGAAACCGAAGGCTGAAGTGTTATGCAATGACATGACGGCAACCAGAAAAGATAGGAAATGTGGCAGGAGCCAAATCATGCGCTTACACGCACAGGATGCCTAAGAACCACCAAAATATTTTTCACACTGAGGATAGCAATGGGTAACACTAAAATTATGCTTGGAATGCCTGCCATTCTTGTCTTTTAGACTTGTGCTACTTTTAATGGAACTTCAGTTCTGCTATACTCTCTCTCAAAGAAATGATTGGTTTACAAGAAAAAAAATAAAATAGAGACCATTGATTAAAAGTGTTATACCAACACAAAACAAAAAAAATATTTAAAATATGTCACAAAATGTCATTAAGATGATCTTACTACAATGTTAAATATGGTGTTGATTTAAGTTTCTATGTAAAAATATGTAACTTTTAGCTGTTAATATTCTATAGGGACTTAAATATTTAAAAATCCATAGATGATTATAAAATAAGCTAATAAGCCAGGTGTGGTAGCTCATGCCTGTAATCCCAGCACTAGGGAGGCTGAGGCAGGAGGATTGGTGCAAGTTCGAGACCAGCCTGGGCTACAAAAGTGAGCTCAAGGCCAGCCTCAACTGCATAGTGAGACCCTGTCTCAAAAAGACAAAAAAAATAAAATAAAATAAAATAAAATAAGCTAATAAAAGCTTTAAGAAACTTCTTTAACCATGTTTAGCTTCACTTTAAATTATGAATCTATAGTTTTAGAAAATTTATTGGATATAGGGTTTCACTATACAGCTCAGACTCATAGTGATTAAAAAAAAAGAGTGAAGGTGAAACATTTTTTTTTCTTGCTTCAGAACTTTTGTTTGTTTGTTTATTTATTTATTTCTATGGCCAGCTCAGCCTGCCCTGAGGGCAGGGCTGGCACAGCATGTGGTGCCGGGGGATCGAACTGCGGTCCCTGCAGCCGCCTAAGCTTTCCTAAGCAGGCGCTTTAGACCACTGAGCCATCCTGCCGGGCCCCAGGTGAGACATTTTTTAAACAGATAAAACATCTTTTTTTTTTTTTTTTTTTTCAGACAAGTAAAATCTGAGCTGGGTGGGCAGGATAGTGTGCACCTGTAGTCCCAGCTACATGGGAAGCTGAGGATCACTTGAATCCAGGAGTTTATGACCAGCCCAGGCAGCATAGCAAAATCCTCCCTTAATTAAAAAATGATTCTTAAAAATCTGAGATAATTCATTACTAGCAGACTACTCATTGTAATAGTAAATTTTGAGGCAAAACCAATCCAGAATGGAAGTTCTGAGGTATAGGAAGGCTAATGAAATCCCAGTACTTGGGAGGCTGAGGCAGGAGGATTGGTGCATTTGGGGCCAGCCTGCCCTACACAGCGAGTTCAAGGCCAGCTTGAATTGCATAATGGAACACTGTCTCAAAAAGAAAGAAGCAAAAGGGATAATGAAAATGACAAACATGTAAATCTAAATAATATTGGCTCTATATATGGTAATAATAATGATGGTTTTAGGGGATTTCAGCTTCAGAGGTTCTTACAGGGAAGTCAGAGAGTTAGTTAATATTAGCTTAAAAAAAACCAAATACATGCCTTGATCTCTGAGCAGTTATTAAGACTGTAAGAGAGTGAATAACTTCCAAGAGGGGTAATTGAATAAAACAATTCCAAGAGAGGGCAAAGATAGAGGAGAAAAAAGAACACAGGCAGGCAGGACATTAAGAAAATACTTATCAAGGGGCTGGGGAGAGAGCTCTATGGCACAAGTGTCTGCCTGGTAAGTACAAGGTTGTGAGTTCGAACCTCAGTCCCGGAAAAAGAAAGAAAGAGAGAAAGAAAGAAAGACAATACTTATTAAGATTACAGGTTTTAGGGCTGGGGAGATAGCCTGGTGGTCGAAGGGCCTGGATGACAAGTGCAAGGACCCGAGTTGGGTCCCTGCCCTGGAACACCAGGGTGCACTACTGAAACCAGGCGTGGTGGTGCACACCTGTAATCCCAACACTGGGGAGGCTGAGACAGGAGGGTCACTATGAGTCCAAGCTGTGTAGTGAGGCCCATACCAAATAAATAAATAAATAACTTTTTAAAAATGATGACAGGTTTAAATATCCACATACCAAAGTAATTTCACTACACATAAAATGACTACATTTCTCCATTAAAAAGTAAGTTTTCAGATTTTCAGGCGTATTTTGGATAAGAACAAAATCTGACTACTCGTTTACATAGGTGTACCTCAAATATAGTGATGAAGACAGAAAAGGTCTACGATACTAGCAAGGGCTGTATTTATAATAGATGGTATCGTGAAGCAAGGGTGGTACTGCGTCTAAGGAGAGGTACTTTGGAATGACAAAGTTCAGCTCAGTGTGAGAATCATTACATCTGTACTCACCTTGTAACTTGACTTCTGACTATATAGAGGAAAAGTCAATAGAAGAGTATTGTTTTATTTTAGGTTCCTTCCTCAACTTTCTAGGGTCAGGAGAGAACGGCATTTTACTGCCAAGTCTCGCTGAGAGTCTCTGTCAGGTTCCCTAGGGCAACTGGGTTTAGACAGCTGCTCACCTAACTCTCTCTTTTTTTAAAAATTTTATTTATTTATTTATTTACTTATTTTTCTTGTTTCAGAACCTTTGTTTGCTTATTCACTCATTTTTATGGCTGGCTCAGCCCGCCCCGAGGGCAGGGCTGGCGCAGCATGTGGTGCTGGGGATTGAACCGCGGTCCCTGAAGCCGCCCAAGCTTTCCCAAGCAGGCGCTTTAGACCACTGAGCCATCCCGCCGGGCCCCTCTCGCCTCTCCTAAGTGAGTCCCAGCCCCCTCTGCACTGGCCAGAGCCCTGTGTCACTACCTGGTGGCCTCACTTGCAAGCCATAGACTCTACCTGGTGCAGAGCCTGCTCCTGAGTGTGAACACACTGCACCCGCAGGGAGCTCCCGCCCCACCCACCCCCAGCAATCCTTGCACAGTGATTAGAGCCACCCTGGCTCCCTGGCCCTGGGAGGAAGAACCCAGAGGCATTCTCTGCTCTCCCCTCTCTCCTGAGACTTCCAGCAGACTGAGCGCAGCAGGAGCGGGCAGGATAAACTCTATTCTCAGAGGCTGAAGCAGAGATCCTGATACTCAGCCAGACATGCAAAGCCTAGAGCTGAGTGAGCATGGCCCACCGTGCTCCCCTGAGGAGCCCATGTCCTCTCAGCGCTCAGCTGAAGTGATGCCTCCGTGACTGCCATGGTCTTACCTGTCTCCTCTCCCAGATGCCCTGGACATGCCCACTGCTGGTGGACATTGAGGACAGATGCCATGGGGCTCCCATATTTGGTCCTGCAAGGATCTGAGTTCAATTCCCAATCTGGCACAAAAAAAAAAAAGACACCAACATGTTCCAGAACATTCTGGGGCCATCTCCTCCATTGGTGGTTCCTGAGATGCTTCTGGTTTAGACATTCTTGAAGCCTCTGAGTGTCTTTCAGGGACCACATGGGGATGTGATGGGGAGAAGCTGGAAAGGAAGATATGAGGTTCACGCTGTACCCCAGCACTTGAGGCCAGAACTCATGCCCAGCTTTCTAGTCATTAGTGGGACAATGGGAACCCAAGTGGCGCTTGGGCTGCCCCATTAGAAGGGCCCAGGTCTTCAAAGATGTATGATGTGAGGAGTGGTCCCAGGACCCTGGTGGTTCTGCTGGGGAGTTGGCTGTGTCAGGGGCAAGAAGGTTCAACTCATCCCAGGGTCTGTGGTGGGTAGGTAGGGACAGGTGTGACCCAGGAGCAGGAGAGGGCTCCAGCCAGACCACAAGAAGTGCCAGCCATGGTTATGATGACAGAATGGTAGTGGGCGTGCTTCTGCCGGGGAGATTGTGAATAGAGCTGGCTGTGTGATGGAGGAGGGGTGGGGTGGGGGCAGGCCACATGGGGAGGGTGACCAAAAGTGAGGATGGAGTACTACAGAGCAGAGTGACATTCTCTGAGGTGAGCCGGGGCCTGGGGACACTGGAGGGCTGCCCACTGTGAGCGCTCTGGGTGAGTTCTGGGAATTGGTCCATGTGTTAGTTCACTGAGTCATTACCCAGCATCCCCAGCTGGAAAGAGACCACCCCAAGCCTGTACGTGTCCCGGGGCCACAGCTCATCGAGTGTAAGGGCCAGGGCCCTGTGACTGATAAATGAGGCACTGGAAGGAGAGGAAATCGTCAGTGTTTATCCATCTGGGTGCTGCTGGGCCTGAGACAGCTGGCTCCTGGCAGAGGGGGGAGGGGCTGGACAGAGGGGTCAGCCAGTGTCCCTTGGGATAATGCGCACAGCTGCCTGGTGAGCCTCGGAGGCTGGGGCCCCTGCTTTGCAGATGAGCAGATAGAGACACAGCTCAGGGGTCTGAGGGTCCTCTGCCTCTCTGCCCTCTGTGGGTGGTGACTGCCCCAGAGAGCTCACACTGTTCCTCCAGAAGTCCCGTTAGATGTGTGGTCCCCTCTGCGAGAAAATGGATACAAATGAATTTCTCAACTTTCCATGCCAAGGGCCCCGCCGTCATGGCTCCACCTAACGCTGGGCATGTCTGGGCATGCTCGTGCCCCCACGCCATTTGCTCACACCAACCCAGGAAATACTCACAGCAACCTGGGAGGATGCCATGGTCAGCCTAGCTTTAGACACGGGGAACGAAGCTGCACAGGCTGCATAACTTGTAAGCTGGGGTTCAGATCCACTCGGGCTCCAGAGGCTCCAGGGTAGGGCTGTCTGAAGCCAACCGTCCTGGGGCTGAGGATGGCTGGATTTCAGCTCCGGAAGCTTGCTGTCATTTCTGACCACCCTGGTAGGTGCTGTGTGACATGAGAAACATCACTCACACTCTCTGGAGTCCCCTGGGTGCTGGGTTGAGTCAGCGGGGTGAGCTGGGCCATCCCTGGCAGGGCACTGTGCTGACATTTCTGGAGGCAGCATCAGTCTAAAATAAGCAGCGAGAGCCACGCTGTGGTCGGGAAGGGCAGCCTGGGACATGCGTGCGTGAAGCTGCGAGGCGCTCTGCGGTGAGGGCGCGTCAGGGCTAATTACATGAGCTCAACAGGGTCACTTTCCCCTCTCCATGCCCACAGCTGCCTGTGAGTCACCCATGGGTCAGTGGCCACAGCGGGCTGCTGGAGACAGGGCAGAACCTGAGCATGGATGGAAGACAGAGCCGAGCTGGGACCAGGCTGGGGGACTCCCAGGGACCTGCGTGTTCTCAAACTCTCTTGGACATGCCCACACCTTTATCTGTGTCAGTATACACGGCACCCCATCTGGGGTAGCTCTGCTAGCCCGACATATTGCTGCTCACCTCATATTCCCAAGCACTAGTGGAGGGAAAGGAAACTGAGGCAGGCAAGACGGCAAGACCGCCAGGCATGGGTAAGGCAAATATTAGGCTCCTGAACCTGCCTCATGAGCATGAAGCCAAGCAGTGCAAGATGGGTCAGTACCAAAGAAGGGTCAGGTCAATGCACCTGAGGCCTCAGAAGGAGGAGGAGGAGGAGGAGGAGGAGGAGGAGGAGGAAGAGGAGGAGGAGGAGGAGGAGGGGTCTATGAGGTGGAGTGACTTAATTCCAGGCAAGGGACCCGAAGGTAGTGTTGGGACGGGGTCCAGGTGAGCGTCTTCCACACACTTCTTCTGCCAGCCTGAGTGTCGCCTGTGTGACGTAACTACCCATCAGCCAACTGGGTGATTCAAAGGTGTTTCCCTATGTGAGCATGTGCTGCCCATGGGACAGGCCCTGGACTCGTGGTCTGCGGGACTTCTGGCATAGTGCCCGGGTCACAGCCAGTTCTGAGACGAGGTCAAAGGTCTCCAGGGGTCTGCTCAGCCTGGGACAGTCTCTGGTGTACTCCTGGGTCATGTTTCATGCGCGCACTCATCCACCCTGTATTCTTTCAGACATCAATCCAGCCTCACTCACTAACTTACTCACTCATTCCAGCAATAGCACCCCCAAAACCAGCTCTTCGTAGGCCTGCTTAAACCAGAAGCTCAGTCTCTGAGGCTGCCTCGGCCATGTCCTGACTACGTGTTACTATTTTTTGTTTGTTTTACTCTCAGCCTTGGAAATTGAACTCAGGGCCTTTGCACTGAGCTACATGCCCAGCCTTTTTTTAGGTAGGCAGATGGCTGTGAGTCTCCCTGAGGCTCCTTGGGGGTCTTCCCTGGATTCCCCCCCTATTCTGCCTTTGTCCTAGACATAGAAAGGAACTCCAGAGAAGGCCTCCATGGATCCCCAGCCTGCTACCCCGATGAGCTTCCTGTCTTGCAGCAGGGAAGGGGTCAACTACATCTTTGTATCCAGGTTTGTCTTGTTTTGTTTTGTTTAAGGCAGGATCTGGCTGTGCAGCCCAGGCTGGCATTCAACTTGTAATGCGCCTCTTGCCTCACCTTCTCGATTGCTAGGATTACAGATGTGTGCCACTGTCTCTGGCTTGCACTGAGGCTTTAAGGTCTCAGTTCCAGCTCTTGTCTACCTGTATTAGCTTCAGAAGCCACGGCCCCTGCCTGGTTTTGAATGGTCAGCACCCAGGAGGTCCTGGGCTACTGGCCTATGGGGTACTGGCTTGTGTAACCAGGAGAGGATTCAGAGTCTGAAGCGCTATAATAGAACCATGTACACACATGTGTGCACATGTGTGTGTCACAGACTAACCACTGGGGCCCACAGAAGCAGCCTCCTACCCAATAACCTGATTTCCAGGTTTCTGCTCTAGAGGCTAAGGAGCTTGTTTTCAGGCACAGAGGGGACTGACATTTCTGCCTCAAAGGTCTTGGGGACACTCCCTGGATGTTATTGGCAGGGATGGCAAAGCAGGGGGCTGTGAGGGGTTCCCCATGTCTCCTCCAGTGCCCAGGGGGCACCCAGGAAGCGCTGCTGGATGAACAGGTTAAGCCCATACTTCCTGGCCCAGCCTTGGCATCCCCACATATGTCCTTTAGAGACCACGAAGGCTGAGTTATTCTTAGCAGCCTTCATTCATCAGAAGGTGACAGACTGTGTCCTGCACGGAATGCCTGGATGCCAGGGGAGCCAGCTTGGGGAGGCATAAGTCTTGTCTAAGGGCATGTGCCATTGTCTTCCTGGACTCAGATCTGAGGGGCATACAGTCCCATCCTTGCGGAGACCCTGCTAAAGAAGGTGGAACAGTGCAGGCCCCACAAACACCCTGTGACAGAGTAGATCACCATTGCTTTCCCGGGCCTCCGGGAGGTGCATTACTAAGCAGAGATCTGATCTTGCTCTCAAGAACTTCAGGTTAAAAAAGGAAAAGAAGCAGGCCGCTGTGAGCACCTGAGAGCCCAGCACTCTGGGAGGCTGAGGCAAGAGGACTGAACATTCAAGTCCAACACGGACAGTTTGGTGACTTAGCAGGACCTTGTCTCAACAGCAAAAATAAAATAAATTCTAGAAGGGCTGGCAACGTGGTGTGAAGGCCCTGGTTTAATCCCCGTTACTGCAAAGGGGTGGTGTGGAGCTGCTGAGAACTGTTCTGACCTCAAGCACAATTGCTCTTCAGGTTGCTAAACAGGGGTGCAGAGTGGTACCTGGGTACATGTGTGGCCTCCTGCCACCACCTGAGGGTACAGGAAGATCACAGAGAAGAGGGATAGAGGGAGCCTCAAGGGCAAGGGCATGGCTAGGAATCTGCAGAATACAGAGGTAACACTGGTGTGGGGAGATGCCAGCAGGAGAACCAGATACACAGGACTTAGGGATCCAGTTCTGCCTGCCCTCAGGGGACCTAGCTGGAGGGCACAGGCTCTTGCCCAACCCCTGCACAGCATCCCCGGAGACCCACCTGTGCCCATCCCAGGAAAGAGCTGAGATGGAGGTGAGACCAGAGCTGTACTGGGTGAGGATGCTGTGTCCATGCCCCCTGGCACCTGGCTTCTGTTTTCACAAGGTCCTCTCCTGGCCCTTACTGTGTCTCCTGAGCCAATATGTCCCAGCTGGTCAGCCAGAAGGACAGCCAGTCTAGGGTGGGGGCTGGGCTGTCTTTCTCTTCAGGAAGGTGACCCTTACTATAGAATTGGCCTGGCCAGAAAGCCACCTTAAGGTGCACTGACCTGGGAGTTGTGCGCTCCTGTTGCCCTGTACGCACTTTCAATAGCCACCCTACCTGCAGGCCTCAATGTGCCAGTCAAGGAGGTGGGTGTGGCACGCAGGGAGTAGGTGCCTCCCCGGACAGGGTCAGAAGGTGGGCTCTGAGCCCAGAAGGGGTGGCCTGGTTCTGGAAGGTAGCCTGGTGCGAGAGGGTGGATGGTTATTAGTTCGTTAGAAGAAGTGATGCCAGCTGGACTTGATGACACAGACCTGGAGGCTCAGGTGAAGACCCAAAGCATGGCAGAGGCTTCCAAGAGGGGACGGGACTTGGGGGCGGGGGGGGGGGGGATGTCTGGCCTCGTCCCTCCTCCAGGCGGCGCTGCGGCAACCGCGGGTCCCAGGGACCTGCCGCGGGTTCTGGGGACTGGTCCTAGGTCCTAAACCTCCCGTGGGTCCCGGAGTGAGAGCGATGTAGATGCGGTATATGGGACAGAGCCTCTCCCCACCCCGACACCCCCACACAGCAACAGGGCGTGGGGTGGAGGGGGTCTGGCTCTAGGACGCCCCAGATCAGCGCGGGGGATTGCGTAGCAGTGGAGGTTTATTTATTAGCCAGATTAGCCGGCATTAGTGGGGGGCGCGGTGGCCGGCGACATAGTTAGCGTGGCTGGCATAGTGGCGGGGCCCCCTGCGGTGCGGTCTCGGAGGCTTCAAAGGGGCTTAGAGAGGCCCTGGTGGCACTGCCACGGCCCTTGGGAGGGCCGGAGAAGGCGGCCTTTGTGCGCGGGAGGATTAGGGATCTGGCCTGGAAGGAATTTTAAACTTCTGGGACTGAGCCGCAGGGGACCCTCCTCCCAGCACCACAAGGGGGTGGGGGGATGAGTGCCGCCTGCTTTCCCATGGGGTCCCCTTCACTGCTCCCACGGGGGCCGCCTACGGGGACAGATCTGTCAATAAAAACACAGGCCTTCCAGTGGAGCCAAGCACTTTATTGAAGGTGAGAGCGCACCTTGGATGCCTCCATGGGGCTCCGCTCTGCGTACCCACGGTTTGCGTGTCAATCTGTCAACCCGTTTTCCTACTCAACTGCGTGCTTTGCGTTATTTTTTTCTGGCAGCCCTTGAGGCCGCTGAAATGTTTAATGTGGGCCCCAAGTAGACTGAGTGCTCCTGAAGCCTCAAGTGTCACATTTGAAAGTCCCAGAGGGCAGGGGCTGTGTCTTTCCCTTGGTGCCTCCTCCCGGAGACAGCCACTTCCTGAGGACCATCCCGTTGGTCACCTGCACACTAGAGTCCCCAGGCCTTGCCCACAGGGGGCGCCAGGGCCCAGAGGACTGACCTGAAGATGGATGGGTCTTATTGCTGGTTGCTGTGTGAGTTCAGGGCCAGCACCCCATCCTGTGAGGCTCCCCACCCAGTCCTAGCTTTACTCGGGCAGTTGAAGGTCATGTCTGCATGGTCTAGAAGCTGCAGCCTTGGTTTCTGCCAGGGGACAGGATGGCCCTTGATACAGAAGGTCCTCTGGCTGCCTCCTCTTGTAGTACCATCCCCTCTAGCATCCTTGGTCCCCAGGGCTGTAGTCGCTGTTGCTTTTCTCTTGGAGCCCGGCGCATGTGTCCTACGGCTTCTTCCCAGTGCTCTGGCCCTCAGCAGTGGGTGTCGCTTGTGCTGGGGGATTCCTGGTGAGAAGGACCCTACCCATTCTCTCCTTCCTCACTTAGCTGGCCGTGAGGGACAAAAAAGAGGGGGTAAGAGGAGGAGAGGGAACTGAGAAAGTAGAGGTGCGTAGGCGGGGTGGAGTGGGGACGACTCTACCCCAACCCCTGCAGCCCCCTGCCCATCCTCCTGCCCCGCAGGGCTCTGACCTCTTTCCGTGGAAGCTGAGGGAAGCCTGGGAAAGCCCTTTCCCACGGTCGTGGCCCCACACCCTCCTTCCCTGGCCCTGAGTCCCGGGCCTGCCCTTGGCGCTGTGTGCCCACCCCAGCACAGTGGCCCCTCCTTGGCCCCAGCGCCTGCCACCGCTGCCTGTGACACCATCACCCCACGTCTCAGGCCGCCAGTCATCAGGTCGGCAATTAGCTGCTTCCTCCTGGCCACATGAGGCCACCAAACGTCACAGCCCCTCCTCCAGCCGGCGGCGGCGGGAGCGCTGGGGGTGCCCCCTACCCTTTGTAGTCTGTGCCAAGTCCTGGCATGATGCCCCCTCCTGTAACCAGGGAGGGCTGGGTAATGAACGCCCATGTAAGAGCTGCGAGCTGCGGCTGCCTCCTCCCCTGTCACCCCATGCCATGCCTGGGCGGGGTGATGCTGGCTCAAGGGCACCAGATGCCCAGCCCAGTCAGGGAGGGAGACTCAGGTGTCTCTGTCCCCAGTTGCAGAGAGTTTTCACAGGCCCCTACCTGGTGGAAGGTCTGAGTCCTGTGGGATGCTCTCTGCAGCTCCTCCCATGCTTGCTCCCATGCTTGCTCCACGCAGTGCACCCTCCCCCACCCCCAGTCCTGCCTACCCGGGACCCAGAGGCAGTGAGTTTAGGACTGCTTCTAAGTAGGATCTTTTGGAGTACTCCACCCCCACCTCCCTGGTCTGGGGTCCTCCTGGGGAGGCACAGACAGGCAGAAGTATTCAAGGGTCTGTGTGGACAAGCAGGCTGTGGGGAATCACTGTGGTTTCAGTGAGGGTTTGAGGGGTGCATGTGTTTTCAGCCAGAGAAAGAAAGAGAGAGAGAGAGAGAGAGAGAGAGAGAGAGAGAGAGAGAGAGACAGAGAGAGAGAGGAAGGGAGGGAAGAAGGGAGGGAGGGAGGGAGGAAGGAAGGAAGGATCTGCATATAGTGGGGCACACATGTAACCCTTGGCACTCGGGAAACTGAGGCAGGAGGATTGCTGTGAGTTCCAGGCCAGCTAGGCTTCATAGTGAGTTCAAGGTTACCCTGAACTACATAGCGAGAGCTTGTTTTGAAAAACAAATTATCCCACACATATAAACCAATGTCGGTCCCCAAGGCCCCAGTGTTCCCATCAGTCCAATGTGGACTGAGAATTTAACTTTGGAGTGAGGTTTAAAAGAGTCCCTTCAGCCCAGGCAGGTCTCAGGCCTATACCACTACTGGGGACACTCCATGGGTGCCATCACAGATGGTGGGTTTTCGTGGAAGCAGGACTTCCTCTTAGGCACCCTCTGCCCAGGGCTTACCAAACTTTTTTGGTTACTGGGCTGTAAAATGTGGGCCACAGACTGAGGGTGTGGTAGGCATGGGATGGGCTGGGTGCCTCTTCTGTGGGAGCTGGGTTTGTGACCATCCCACCCTCCGTGGCTGGTACTACAGGTAGCTGGGTGCTGGCTCCTGGCCCTGGGAGGGAGGGAGTCAGCCAGCACTTCCCAGACCAGGCAAGTGGGGTGCAAAGGACAAGAGCCTGGGCTCAGGGGCTCTCGAGGAATGTTCCTGGAAGGAGACTTGGGTGCTGGTAGCCATGGCAACCACCACTGGGGCCTGCACCGAGCTCAGCAGATGCTCTGGGCCTTGCTGCTCAGCGCAGGCTCTGGGCTATGCCCAAGGCCCTCTTCCCCTGCCACCACCCTTCCCAGCCTGTCTAGTAGGGTCTCCACGCCCTGGACACAGGGCATAGCTATGCAAGCTATGCACATACACATATGCACATGCCCTTGGCCATGCAGGACCCAGTGAGGCTGCAACGCCAACAAGGGCATCCTTGGGCTAGGCCTGCCACATACACCCACTCGGGTTCTGACGTGCAAGCGCAGGGGAGTGGGCGTAACCACTGCTGGGCTCCTTGCAAGCTACGTTGGAGTCCTGATCCCCAGTACCTGGGGAATCAGACTGCATTCAGAAAAAGGGTTCTTCTGGAATGTGACTGGTTAAAATGAGCCCTCCCTGGGGTGAGCGGGCCCCAGTGCCAATTTCTGGTCCTAGGGCGAGGGAAGGAGAGATTTGGAGACCTGGAGACGTGGAGATGGCATAGACTGGAGCGCCGTAGCCACAAGTCCATGAATGCTGAGGACTGGCAGGTTATCCTTGGTGGGTGCCTGTGGAAGAAGCCAGTCCTAGGGACAGCGTGGCCTCAGACAAATGTTTCCCCCTGGGGACAGGGTTGACTGGGAGGTGCTTGAGGGAGATCTTAGGGGGCTGGAAGTGGCCTGTGTAGGATCTTGGTAGTGGACGGGCATTCAGTGTACACACAGGAAAAGTCTACTACACTGTGTCCTTAAGGTTTATGCGGTTTGATACACAATTCTGACCCCTTCAATAAAGAGTAAGAGTTGAAACATGGGTGCTGAGAAAATTCATGACCAGAAAGAAGCCACTGAATGCAATTCTCTGAGGCCATTTGCAGTTCAGATATGGATTCCCCAGGTCAGGGAAGATATCACACACACACGCACACACACACACACACACACACACACACCCCACACATGCACGTGTGCATGTGTGCACGTGCGCACACACAGCCTTGCTTCAGAGGCAAGCTTCATTGGGCATGGCCCCTAGGTCCCACAAAGCCAGGCCTGAAGCCTTGGGATCCCCTGGCCCACAGACAGCAGTGGCTTGGTGGCAATTGTCTGATGACAAGAACCTTCCTCCTCCTTCCCTCTCCATGGCTCTGGTGGCCACAGGGCCTGGGAGCCTTCCTGTGACTAACTTTCTGGGACATTTGTTCTTGGCCAGTGTCCAGCCTGGGGCTGCCCAGGGAGCCCTTGCTGAGGTGGGTATTCCTATAGAAAGGAAGGTAGACGGGAGCCAGTCTTGTTCCCTAAGAAAAAGCAGTTGCAATGATTTCTTTCTCAAAGCAAAGGCTCTCTTGGAAAGGAAAAGAGGTATCAGGTAAAACCCCAAGTATTACAAGGATCTCAGTAGCAGGCGCATCTTGATTCCCCACACAAGGGTGGGGGACTCTAGGGACCTAATGTCTGCTTTCCCTGTAACCCCAGTGTTCTCCTATTGGCCTGCCTTTCCCCTGGCTGTCACTCGGAGCTGAGCCCAGGGCTCCCCTCCAGGCATGCCACAATTTGAGATCATGGTTCTGGGGGAAGGGGTGATGGCAGGAAGGGATGAGGACCAAAGAAAGCAGTCTGTGGGTGGTCATGCTGGAGCTGGGGGGGTGCCTGTCGTTTTATGCCTTTCCTGGCTAGGCCACAGGGGCATGAAGGTCACCTAGCTGAGCCATACCAGGGCCGCCCAGAGCAGGAGCTGTCTAGATCCTGGCCCTTGCCAGGAGGATCAGCAGGAAGGGCTGCACTGGAGGACTGGCAGAGGGGCTGAGAGCAGGGTGGCCTGGACCAAATGTCCTGCCCTGCCTACAGCCCCGTAGCTGGAGCTGGATCATCTGATGGGGCAAGGTGGCAGGTGTAACAGAAGCCATGTCCTCCTCATCTGCCCCAGGACAATATGAAATTCTGTGTCTGTGGTCCTTCCCTGACTCAGGACTGTCTTTCTTCACCCAGGGACCTAAAACTGCAGGCTAAGAAGCCTTCTCATCTGTGTCCAGCCCTATGGCCTGGAGAGGGTCAGAGTCAGGGCGGGTGCTGGTGCCCCGGGGACCTTAGCACACACTCACTCCCGTAGCTCCAGCTGCTCCCACATCACCCTGACCTTGGGGCATGCACTCGGGCAGCGGGGGTCCCCAGAGTCCTCCCACGCCCTTGCAGCCCAGCTTGGAGCTCCTGTCTGCACACTCAGCTGTCCCGAGTTGGGGGCGGGCAAGCAAGCACACACCGATGCCACTTGCCCTGAGGGCCTGTCTTCTAACCCCAAGCTGTGGCTGAAGCAGAGGTATTCTGGGGCTTCAGGGCTGCACAATGTGCTGGGGTGCAAGGTATTTGTTCCCCCTGCTTAGCTCTGAGACTCAGCCCCATGACTCCAGACCCCCAGGAGCAGAAGTGTAGCGGCCTGGCTCCTCTCCACCGGGCCATGCAGGTTATTAATAACTCACTGCTAACTGGGAAAACTCAGGCCAGTCACAGCAGCACTTTCCAGGAATGCCACCAAAGGAAGCCTTCCTGTGACCCCGGATTATTTCCCACCCTGACTTCATCTCTTTGGCGTGTGTAGCTCCTGCCAGGCCCTACCCAGCAGGCCTCTGTCACCTGGTAGTTGACATCACGTTGGCGGCCACCCAGGGCAGATCCCACGGCACGTGGTCTGGGGCGGGATCAGCCTTGCTTCCTGTCCTACAGGCAGAGGCTCCTCCCTACCCCAGCCAGGCCACTGCCTGCCCCGCGCCTGTGACGCCTGCTGATGCTGCCTGGCGCTTGACCCCTGTGAGGAGGAAGCTGAGAACCTCTGGCCCCGGGGGCAGAGAGCCTGGCCAAGCAAGTTTCTGCTGCTTTCTGGCCTCGTGACCACAGACCGGCAGATTTGACCTATTTGTGGCTCAATGTCACCCTTTGTAAGATGAGGACAAAAATGCCCAGGATGGTGCCTGCAAAGAGGAAGAAGAGAAGGAGGACATGTGTTGTGAGCTCGGAGGGGTGGGAAGAAACAGCGCGGTGACTGGGGTGTAAGACCGGGCCTTTCCTGAGCATTCCTTTCCTTGTATTTTATTTTATTTACTTATTTATTTTGAGGCCGGATCTCACTGTACTTTAGGCTGGCCTTGAACACCCATTGTATCCCAGGCTGGCCTCAAACTTGCAGGGATCCTCCAGCCTCAGGCTTCTGAACGCTGGGATTTCGGGTGTGAGCCACCACGCCCGGCAATGGTTTCTTTCTTGTCTCATCACCATCATGGTGCCACTACCGTCCCCATGGTCACCACTGCCTCCCCTGTTAACCTGACCATCACCACACCGCTCTGTCACCATCACATGGCACCTTGCTCATCCCTGCTGTCATCCCCCCCAACACTCAGTCACCCCCAAAATACTCAGTAAAGCCAAGGTTGAGTGAGTGACCCTCTAGAGATGCGTCCTGTCTCATCTTGCTTCTTCAAGTCTGTGCATCTTTCTTTATCCTCCTTGGTCCCCGCTTAACCTCCCCATGGCACAGAGACTCTGTGTTCGGGTCCTGGCTCTCACCCTAGTTTCTGCTTAGGGTAGAACCGCCCCTCTGTGTATCTCAGTCTCCCAAGCCATCAGTTAGATTTTATTTTGATACCAGGTCTTCTAGAGCTGTCGAGAGTTCCTGACACAGTATCCCCTGTACCCTTGGGACAGGAAGCACCCCATGGGTGCTCAGACCCACCAGCAATGGCTGTCCCTGCTGCTGCCCAAGGCTGGCCAGGACTGTCCTCTGGAAAACAGAAACATCGTGGGTGCCCAGCATCTCATGGGGGGGTGACTCCCGCTTCAGGCTCAGGGGGCCTGTGGCAGGGGAAGGACATACGGGGAGGTCAGAGCCACACTGAGGTCAGTGTGCATCTTGGTGTTACTCATGGGCTGAGTGACTCTGCCTTACTTTCTCCATCTGCCAAGTGGGTCACTGTGCAGGTGTGAGGCCGCCATCGCTGCTGGCTTCGGTGAGTGTGATCTTGAACCCAAATCAAGGATGGCTTGGGGTCAGCACCGCCTTCGGGGTCCGGCCCTCCCACAGCAAAGGACAACTGCCCGCAACCTCTTTTGAGGGTTGCTGAGCATCAGGAAGCGGATGTGTTCCAGGGAAACCTTAGCTGTAACTGACCCAGGTGGTCACTCGGCCTGCGCTAACAGGGACACAGAGCCCTAAGCGAGGCTGGGGCCAGATTGCAGGCCCGGGAGGTGGGACTCAGAGCAGGGACATGGCAGGGGAACCCCATAAGCTTCCTTTCCCAGGGTCCTTCATACGCTGGTATCCACCAGCATCCACACAGCTGCAGCTGCCCCAGGACCCCCCACCTCTTTCTTCTCTGCTTCGCCCCAGCCATGAACCCCAGGAATAAACAGGAGCTGCTGTGTGCTCCTGGCCTCACAATGTAAACGACTGAGATGTGTTTATGTTGTCTGGGCCTGGCTGGGTCCCCTGCCAGCTTGGAAGGGTCACACCAGGTTGGACGTCACACAAGCAAGGCCTCTGGGTCCCGCCATGTGATGGTGGGGGTGGGAACAGGGACCAGAGGAACAGCAAAGCTGGTGTCTGAGGGGTCAGGATTGCTGGAATGGCAGTGGGGTGGCGGGAACAGGGCCACAAGGGAGACCCCTTCTGTGCCGTGTTCCTAGAGCTGCAGGCTGGAGTCCCAGTCCCAGGGACCTGAGTCCCTCTTATCCCAGCCTCCAGGGTCCCAGGGCCCACCAGTGCCCAAGTACTGCACCCCACAGGTGGTCTCCGTTTGGCTCTACGTGTTCTCATGGAAGCCATGGGCTTCCAGGGGCCATGATGTCTCCCCACCTCTGACAAGGACAGGCTCTAAGGTAGGAAAAAGGGGAAGGCAAAGGGGTTGGCAGTGTCCAGCCTGGACTGGGTTTGGCTGTGGATCTACCCACAACGTGCGCCCACTCTGTGTAGCCATGTTGGGGGTCGTGTGCCAGAGTCAGCAACACCCTGTCACTGTTTCCCACTGTACCAGAAACACACACACACACACACACACACACACACACACACACACACACACAGAGTTGGCCTTCTTCTGAAGGAGTCCTGGCCTGGGGGACACAGTGCTGTCCTTGGGGGAGGCAGTACTGTCTCTCCAAGGGGAGGCAGGTGGAGCCCGAGGGCTTCAGAAAGGAGGAGTCAGACAGCTGAGTGGCCCTGGAAAGGGGAGCTTTGTCCCTGTGCTGTCCTGATTAGGAAGCAAGGCTCAGTTCTGCCCTGCAGGGCCCTGCCCTGGCTGCCACCCTGACACTTCCCACCTAGCCCGGTCAGAGTGGTGGGCACATGGCCATGTGACGAGCATGCCACTGAGAGCCAGCACGTCTCAGGAATGAAACCCAGAGAGGGATATTTTGGTCTGGGAAGTCTCCTGCACACCCTAAAATAACCTGCTGCTGCTGCTACTGCTGCTGCTGCCAGGACCTGCACCATCGCAGGTAGCCACGAGCCCAGTGGGCTGCTGTGGCCCACTGTGTACCTCAATTCCCGGATGCCTCTCCCGACCCAGCAGCTGGAGCTGCCTCTGTGGATCTGGGTGGGTACCTCCTCCTGTCATGCCACAGAGGTGACCCTATGTAGAAAACCAGATCTGGCTCCCTATGGCTGCAAGTGTGTCGGGGAGTTGGCCCAGGGGGTGGGGGGGGCCCTCTGGGAAGCCTGGCCTGGGCCTGGCAGTGCCCAGCTGCCCTGCCGCCAGCCACATGGCCCCTGACGGAGGATTCACATGTTCCAGCGCCAACTGCCACCTGCTACCTCCACCTCCTAAAATAGGAAGGGCTGGCCTTCTCCCATTACGGGGCACACCCCACCGCCCTTGTCCCTGCGGAGGGAGTTGACCTTCGGTGCAACTGTCCTCAGCTGGTGTCAGAAGGCGGCCCAGGGGCTGGAGACAGAGAGGGACATTCCTGTCTCTATATGGGAGCCCTGTGTCCCCCAGCTTTCCATCTGCCCATATCCCCTCAGCACAGCCCTGAAGCTGGGGCACCTTGTATCGCTACCTACTGGCCACCACAGGCAGAGAATCTGAGAGTCTAAGGAAAACCACACGTGCCCAGAGCTCACCCGCTGTCCAGTTTACAAATGATCATGTTCATCCAATTACTGGCTGTGTCTGAGGCACTGTGCTACACAGCCGGTCAAGCCCCCAAGTCCGCTATGAAGAGGGCCAGAGTTGAGCCATTGAATGGGGGGAAAGAGGGGAGTCCAGAGAGGCTCACCTGAGGTCACACAGCAAAGAGTGGAAGAGCCAGTATTCAAGCCCAGGTTAGAACAATGTTTTCCTTTTTAAAAATGAGTTTATTGAGAAAAAATTTAAGTATTCAAAAGGAACAAAGTGGACCAGGGAGATATCTCAGTGGTGTAAGTGCTTGCCTGGCAAACACAAGGTCCTAAGTTTGATCCCTGGTACCACCAAAAAAAAAAAGGGCCCAGCGGGATGGCTCAGTGGTCTAAAGCGCCTGCTTGGGGAGGCTTGGGCGGCTTCAGGGACTGAGGTTCGATCCCCGGCACCACATGCTGTGCCAGCCCTGCCCTCAGGGTGGGCTGAGCCGGCCATAAAAATTAGTGAATAAACAAACAAAGGCTCTGAAACAAGAATAAAAATAATAAATAAAAGTAAAAAAATCTTTAAAAAAAAAAACAAAAGGAACAAAGTGGCCAAGGCACAAGTGCCCATGATCAGGACAGAACCCTGGCCATTTGGCCAGACTTGCCTTTTTGATCTTGCTTTTAAAATTACATCCGCTCTGTCACCACATGGCTCACTTCCGATCTAGCACTAAAGCAGCCAAGCTCTTGTTCTTCACAGGGGACAGGACTACCTGCCTATACATTGCGGGATGAGGAGACAGGGCTCAGGGTGGCATGGGAGTGTAATAGGGACACAGGAAATCAGGGCTGGGGGTAGAAATCGTGCAGAAGCCCAGGCCCTGGTGAGGTAGGGACCACAGGCACGGGGTGGGGACATCCTAGAAGAACCTCCTGTCCCCACACACCTGTTTTTTGGGCTTGGTAGTCCCCACCTCCAGGACCTTTCTCACCCTGCACCCTGGATCAGTGTGTAGGGCTCCACAGTCTCTTGATAATGGCCTCCACTCACCCGTGTCTGGTGAGGGTGTCACCCTGGAGTTCCTCTCATGGCAGGGCATACCTTAGCAGAATCCTGGGCCAGCTGAGCCAGCAGTGACGAGGGCCTGTTCGCCAAAGGCCAGCTGCACCAGGGACCTCTCAGCTCCTTTCCTCTCAGCAACAGCCTGGTTACCCTGAGGGTGCTAGGAATACTATCCTAGGCAAGAGGTGGCCCAGGGACCTCCTAGCTTTTGTCCCTGATGGGGACTGAGGGCACTGGGGCTGAGCCTCCCACAGGGGCTTCAGGAGGCCTGGGCTGATCCCTTGGGACTGAGTTCTATCCTGATAAGTCTAATGGGGATGTGGTCCTGTCCTCGAGGTGTCCCACGCCTGCTCAAATACATGGGCACCCACTGCCACTTGGCTGTCACCGAGCGTCCTCCCACCTGAGAGAGACATCAGGTGACTCACTGCTGCCGTGTTTCATGATGAGGACACTGACCTTGGAAACCAGAGACCAAACCCCACCTCAACAAGTGACAGCAGCCTGGCCTTCTCTCCAGGCCTGGAGCTGGAGAGGGATGGCCCTGTGTATCCTTGGGGACAGACCCCTCTGCGCCTCAGTTTGTGCAGGGCCCATCAGGGACTGTGCACAGGAAATCACAGAGATCGGTGGTGAACTTTCCAGAGGTCCACATCTCAGGGTCTTGGGAGGAATGCCCTGTGTATACTTGGGGGACCCCAGGGAGTATGCAGGGGGCCGAGATGTGTGGGCAGAGAGGGTCTTTGCTAGCAGCAGATCATTGAGGGCCTCCTGGAGGAACAGAAGCAGCAGCAGATGCCAAGGGGCTCCCGAGCCAGGCAGCCCTGCAGACACCCACGTCCATGGTGTTGGCCACTATGGTTATGGCACAGGCACTACAGGAATCGGCCCCTCCCTGAGCATTGAAGGCAGGCCCTTGGTTCCCACCATGGTAGTGGTGGTGGGCCTTTGTGAGGGTGCCCTGGGACCCACGCCAGGCATCGTGCCCAGCTCTTCAGGCAGAGACTGGTACTGTGGGTCCCTGCATGTCCAGCGACCCTGTTGAACTCTAGCTCTTAGGGCTTTTTACTCAGTGTTGCTGCTGAGACGGGACGGATGGGTGGTGGAAATGGAAAATGACGACATCTTTCCAGAAAGCTTTCTCAGGCCCTGGTGGGCACCAAGCGCTGAGGCAGGGAAACCTGAGCCTTGTGGGTAGGCGCCTCTCCATGCAGGGGGTCTGTTCTTCATGAGCGGCCTGGGTGGGCTGGAGCTTGGCAGCTGAGAGCTGCCATTAGGGCCTAACCCAGCAGCCAGAGTGATGCTGGGAAAGTCACTCCTGTCCCTTTGGTTCTTACGTTCTGCAGTGTCGAGGCCAAAGGCCCCTACTGTGACCTGTGAAGTCCCTTATAATCCTATCCCGTACCATCCTGTCCATCCCTTCCCTCCCAGTTTCTCTGTTGTGCTGGACCATATGTCTGTTGCAGGACCTTTGCACTGCCTTCTTTGTCCCTTCTGCTTGGTGGCCATTCTCCAAGGGACCCTCATAGCTCAGCACCATCTCAAGGTCTCTGTCCAGATTTCACCATCTCAGGAAGGCCTTCCCTGACCACCCTACTTGACAACGGGCCCACTCTGGCACCCCATTATAATTTAGGTTAAGGGTCATGCAAAACTTGTGCACTGTCTTAGTTACTCTTCTCTTGTTGCTGGGACAAATATTTGACACCCAAAAGGGAGGAAGGAAAGGTTTATTTAGCTCACAGCTAGTGGAGGTTTCAGTCCACACACAGCCGACTCCAAGGCAGACTGGCACATGGCAGAGAGCACAGCTCATGGTGGCAGAACAGTTGCAATGCTAAGAGACACAACAGAGAGGGAGCCTGTCTCTCATACTACATTCAGCCTCTCTGCCTCAGACCATACCCATAATCCCAGCAGTACTAAGACACATAGTACCAGCGGATCATGAGTGTTGTGGTTTGTATCTAGTTGTGCCCCCAAAGCTTCATGTACATCATGGGGCTGTCAACCGCGGGGGTTTGAGGGGTGGGGCTTGAGGGGGCGGGGCCAAGAGAGGCGCTAACG
The DNA here is from genome assembly GCA_004027025.1 of Myocastor coypus. Taxonomy (NCBI): domain Eukaryota; kingdom Metazoa; phylum Chordata; class Mammalia; order Rodentia; family Myocastoridae; genus Myocastor; species Myocastor coypus. The sequence goes on from PVJA010022500.1 coordinate 21,945, forward strand.
GTTAAACTGACAGCACTGCGCCGTCAGAGTGCCCCCCACCCCACCAGGCGGCGTTTCACGCGCGGAGGCATAGAACAGAACATCCTGGACACGGCAGCGCTCCAGCCCCTCCTCCGGTCCCTATAAAGCAGGATGGGGGCCGCATCTTGAAACCTCCAGGAACTGTGAGCTAAATAAACCTTTCCTCCCCTAAGCTTGTGTGTCAGGTATTTGTCCCAGCAACGACAGAATAGTAACTAAGACAATGAGTTAGTCTCAAACTTTAAAAGTCCCCACCCTATGACTGCATGAGGCTTTGTGGGGGACAACTAGATACAAACCATAACATACACTCAGAGGCAAGCCTTTGGGAGGTGATCCAGTTATGTGGATGCTGTGCTCCACAGCTGTGGGAGTTGGTCGCTAGGGCTGTCACCACGGATTCTGGGGTGGCTCGTACCACCACCACAGTCAGCAGGCTGGAGGGGCTGCTGGTGTCTCCTCCATTTCACATGCTGCCACTATAACCAAGGACAGCAAGGCTAGGAGCGGGAGCCACAGCTGGGGCAGCAGGGTTGCTGCGTCCCGTTCAGAATGGTCGGGTGTTCAGCCCTCTGTTCCCTTTTGCCAAGAGTGATGTCCTCTCCACAGCTGTGAGAGCTTTGTTTTTTGTTTGTTTGTTTTTTTGGTGAGACTGGGGTTCGAACTCACAATCTTGCACTTGCCAGGCAGGCACTTGTGCCATGGAGCTGTCTCCCCAGCCCCTGCTGTGAGATCTTTGGGATCTGTGGGTTGGGCTATCTGAAGGGTGGGGAAGCCAGGCAGCGGGGACTAGGTCTGTTCCTGCACGCCATGTTCAACCCTGCTATGGTGATTAATTTTAATTTTCGAAAGCTCAAGGAAATAAAATACACTTATGGGTGTGTCTACAAGGGTGGTTCCAGGGATGATTGGCAGGTGAGGCAGCAAATGGATGGGAGTGTTACAGTTTGTGTCTAGACATTCCCTCAAAGCCTCAAGCAGTCATGGGGCAGGCTTCTGGAGTTCATGATTGATTCATGGTCCAATGCTGGGATTATGGGTGTGAGTGCTACACCGCCCTGGGGCAGGCAGCCTGCATACTCATAAAGGAGGGAAAGAGGCTTGCTCTCTGCCATTCCTGCCTTTTTGCTCTTGCTGTTTTGCCATTTTCAGCCATGAATTGCTGCCCTCTCCCATGTGCCACTCTGCCTTGGAGCCAGCCAAGTATGGACTGAAATCTCCACAAGCCTCCATGGTGCTGACACCATGTAACACTATTCACCCAGCATTGGCTTGCATGAGGGCTCTAAGTCACCTAGAGACAGTGGCAGCATCCCAGAGGGCCTCTATAAAGAGCCCTTCATGGAGACACCTTGTCATTTATACCAGGTACCAGGGCATGCATGGGACAGGTGTCCTGGGACAGGTATCTGGTGTCGCATGACAGGCACCTGGTGTCCATCCTGACTCCGTTGCCCATTATGTCCTTGCACAGCTGCTCGCTGGCCTGGGGTGTGGGTGGCTGGACACCATGCTAAGGTGCCCAGGATGACTGGGACTGCCTGTTTCTCTCACTGCAGCAGGGCATGGGGTCCTTGCTATGCTGGGGACCATGGCCACCTTGGGTGAGCAAGCAAAATGGGCACTTGTAATCACTGATCTGGGCTAAGTCCCAAAAATGAGCTTAGTGAAGACCAGAATGTAGCGGCCTGGGGAGTCTGTGCCAGTGCCTGGGGTGAGCAGTAGGCAAGAGGCTGCTGTGGGCAGCTCATGAAGAGTCCAGAGGCTAAGCAGGAGACAGTGGAGAGGGCCATAAGCTGCAGGGCACAGCCGGCTGGGCAGGAGAGAGGCACAGGAGCAGCAGTGCCCGGCAGGTCTGGCGGCTGGCCCTGCTTCATTCCGGCCTCGGAGCCCCTGGCTGTGCAGCACAGAGGCACAATGCCAGGCTGGTCCTTAAGCAAAGTAGGGCAGGGCACTGAGGCCATGCCATGTGTGCTGGGGACACTTGGGGGAGCAGTTTTCAGACCCCAAAAGTGGGCTCTGCACAGTGCTACTGGAGCTTGGTGGGGCCCTTGCTGAGCACTCTGCTTGAAACCTGCTCTGTGCAGCTTCCGGGGCCCTGGGAGAGTGTGCTAAGTGGCACGAGCTAGGCCCAGGGCCCCCACTTTCTGCCTCTCCAGATGTGCTCTTTCCCAGGCTCTGTGAGGACACTCTGACCCAAGAGGGTTGGTGGCTCAACCAAGGTTGCCCAGGATTTCAGGTGGGTAGCGGCCAGTGAGGGCCACATTTTATTTCCCTCTCTGCCAGTCTGTCACCACCCTGGCTGTCAGGGCTTACTCTGCTGTGCTCAGGGATGGGTGAGGGGTTTTCCAAGACAGCACATTCCAAGGGCAGAGGGCTGTCTTCAGGCTGTGGTCAGCAGTGGCCTTAGAGCTGGGCTGATGTTGAAACAGCAGGAGGTCGTGTGCTCCTGATGCTCCCAAGAGGGTTGCTGAGTGTGTGGCCCCAGATCACAGACTGAGGGAGGTTGAGGGCAGTGGCAGGGACCTGCCAAGCACAGGGCAGACCCCCACCACCATTTACTACTCCTACCACCAAGACGCATGACTTTTCCTTCCCTTAGAGGGGCAGAATCTGACTCAGAAACATGAGAAATATCCAGGGTAGCACAGTGCACAGAAGAAGCTCTGGAGCCCTCCCAGTGCCACCAGAGGAGCAGAGTGGGTGAATGGGGCCTTGCGGACAGCCACATGGTGACATGTCAGTGTGTGTGCGTGTGTGCGTGTGATGGGAGGGTTAGGGTGAAGGGCCTCACCCTATACAGCAATGAGGATGGATCCTGGCCACAGCAAATGGAGATGAAAAGGTCCTCGGAGATGACTGCTGCATGATGCCCTTTTTATAAAGTGAAAAGCCGTTACAATTAAAAACATAATTTTATGGAGCCCATATGGATGCATTTAGACTACATAAAGCACTAAGCAAGGGAATGATGACAGCCGTTGCAGATGGGGCGGGGGTGGGCTGTGGGCTCTTGTTTGGGACCAGCTATTGTACTGGGTGGCCAGTTTGATGGATGCTCATTGCATTTGTGAAGCCAATGAACTAAACGACGTATATGGAGTGGGCTGTGCATGGACCATTAACAAGAGAGCTGTGGACTAAGGGTTCTGCAGCCTGAGATCCCAGTGGAAAAGCAGAACAAAGCGTGACCTGGGGAGGCCCTCATGTCCCTGAGAAAAAGGGAATGGGAAATACAGGCACAGTGGGGAGCAAGAGCATAGCATCCCAGGGCTCTGTGGGTCCCAACTCCAGACCCTGTGAAAGGTTCTGTGTTCATTTTCTATCTCTGCCTGGAAAATTACAGTTGTTTTTTTGTATCTTCAGGGAATTGGCTCCAGGGCCACTCCAAATCCGTGCGTCCTCCAATTCCTTATGAAAAGTGGTATGTTATTTGCATAACACCCTGCACACCTTCCCAAATACTTTAAATCATTCCTAGATTACTTATCATGGTGAGCACAATGGAAACGCTGTGTAGACAGATGTAACGGGATCACAACAAAGAGAAGTCTGTATGTTCAGACAGATGTAATTTCTTTTTTCCACTATTTCTGATCTGCAGTTGGTTGGAGTTGCAGATGTGGGAACCACAGATAAGGAGGGCTGACTGCACCACAAACATAGCCGCTGAAAGCTACACCCCCTCGTTAGCTTGAGGTTTCTGTAGGTCGGAAGTCCATGCCCAGCACAGCTGTGTGCTATGCTCCGCATCTGCTATAGTTTAACATCCCCTGAAATTCTAACCTTCACAGGTGGTGCCTGGTCAGGGTGACAGGTCCCATGGGTGTGACTCGGAAGGGTGTGTTCTTGTCCCTGGCTCCTCCCCTCTCTTTTTGTTTCCCGAATACCATGTGTTTAGAAGCTTTTGGAACTGACCCCTGGGAAGGGTTTGGACAGATTTACCAGCTAGAGAAACTCTAGAGTGTGTTGATGTTGAGCTAAGCTTAATGGGAGAATCTGGTAGGAGCTCAGAAAATCAGATATGCAGACAGTTAAAGGCCAGGCTCAAGTGGTTTCCAATGTTAACGAGGACTCCACCAGCAGCTGAACCAGAGGCCATGTGTGCTACGCACTCCAGAAGACAGTTGTGTATGTTTTGCCCATGTCCTGAAATTTTATAGGAGGCTGAGATTAAGATCAGTGGACTGATAGATCCAAGGGAGAAAATTTCAAGGCAGCCCAACATTCAGGCTGTGGCATAGCTACTGCTATCTTTCAGCCAGATTTACAGTGAGCATCAGAATCAAAAGCAAAGCAGAATAATTTGAAAAAAGTTTTCTGGTACTCAGAAAAGAAACATTGTATATTTGGAGCTGAAGGGAGCATAGCTGTTAAAAAGATTAAAAAGACACCAAGTATTTTGTAATAGGCGAAAGATTTATTTGATCTGAAGAGAAGCCAGTGTGAGATGCCAAGTACTGTACATCAGAACACTTGGAAAGATGGCATGTAGATGTCATAGGAATCAGTGAGACCTCATTCATCACAATGAAAAAACAAACAAACAAAACTAGGCATGGTGGTATATGCCTATAATGCCTATAATTCCAGCTACTAGGGAACCAGGAAGGTTACTGAGCCCTGGAGTTGAAGGACAGCTTGGATAACACAGTGAGATCTTGCCTCTAGGAGAGGGTAGGATAGGATAGGGTGGGGTAGGGTAGGGTAGGGTAGGGTTGGGTAGGGTAGGATAGGATAGGTTAGGGTAGGGTAGGGTAGGATGCCCAAGCCAAAGCCCCATATTGCTGGGGATGTAGTGTAGTACAGGCACTTGGGAAAATGTTAGTCACACAATCACCTCTGTCCCAGCAACCGCAGAGTGCACACAGTCACACTCCCTATAATGATGTTTAGGTGAATTACAGACCGCATAGGCAACGGTGGGTAGAAGAGGGAGTGGAGGATTCCTGTCACCCACTGACTCTGGGAACTACTGTAGCGCAGCAGGGAATTGCTCACACGCCTGTGGCAATGTGCCGTAAACAGTCCTCCAGCATGAGTGGCCGGACAAAGGAGGGTGCACACGTCACACAGAGTGTGTCATGCTTGACAGTGAAGATCAATAGCCATGTCACTGATTTATGGACTTTCTAGGTGACACTTTTTATAGTTACCTTATATGAAAAAAGTGAACTGAACCACCCCAGGTGGGCTTTTTAGGATGAGCTCCAGGACACAGCCTTGTCTCACAGGGGACAGCTCGCGGGTGTTCTCACCCCTGAGGACCTCCCAGGGGACAAGTGGAGACAGAGGCTGGTGACACTGATGAGCCTGGCCTAATGTATGTATCTGTGTCTTTTTTTTTTTTTTTTTGGTGGTACCAGGGATTGAACTAAAGACGCTGAGCTTGCCAGGCAAGTGCTTATTTTACTGGCACCTGTGTCTTACTTTTTAACAAAAAATGTTTAAGAAGTAAAAACAAATGGAAATATTTATTGAATAAAGATGCAAAGAAAATATTTTCATATAGCTCTTCAATGTGTATTTTGAGCTAAATGTTATTACAAAAGAGCAAAAATATTTTTTTAAATTAGAGGTTTATAAAGGAAAAAAGCCACAGGCTATGATGATTAATTATGGAAGAAAGAAGCAATTTGTGTTTAGGATGGCCTGGGGGTGCAGTTATACGGCCTATGATGGGACAGAAATAGCTGTCACCTTGCTGATGTCTCCTCTGTCCCTGACTCTCCAGCCCTGCAGGCCTCCTCACCCTAAGGGCTCTGGATACATGGCTTTCCTTTTTCTTTTGTGCTGTAGCTTTGCTGTACTTTATCTGTATTTAGATGGCTTTAAATTCACAAGTGCCCTTATGTGACCACTGCTACAGCCCCAGGTCAGTGCCACACACCCTGTAGGCAGACCTCCTGACTGTCCTGAAGCTGAGGTGCATAGCACCCATGTCCTCTGGGTCTGTGACAGTGCCCTCTAACGCTGGTCACACAATGAGACATCTCCTGAACCATACGCATCTCCAAACAGGTCCCTGTCATTGAGGAATGCACAACTCTACCCACCCTGGAGAAATGCCTGCCACTGTCACCTGAAGACTACACCAACAGCCAAGGAAGCTTTGTCACAGCTCAAAGCTGCAAATGACCCAGTGTCCTTCAGCGGTGACTGGGTCAGCCAAACAATACAGTGCCACTCAGTTCCTCTCCTAGGGACAACAGTGACATGTGACAAAGTTGGGCGTGTCCCCAAAATATTTGTACTACCATGAGACACCAGCCAGAAAGCTAGCCACCATATAATTTCATTTATTTGGCTGTCTTAAAAAGACAAAGCTTCAGCAATGGAAAGCAAATTAGTAGTTGCTAGGGTTACGAGTAGGGTAAGGCTGTCATTATAAGGGAGCTCTTGGGGATAAAGGGACAGTGCTGGGTCCTGGTGCTGGTGGTAACTACATGAATTTGCACAAGTGTTAAAATTCATAATGCTCAGCAGGACCTGGTGACGCACACCTGTGATCGCAGTACTCCTGGGCTCTATAAGCCTGATAGGGACTGAATTTCGATCCCCAGCACCACATGCTGCGCCAGCCCTGCCCTCAGGGCAGGCTGAGCCTGCCATAAAAATAAATAAACAAACAAATAAAAGTTCTGAAACAAGAAAAAAAATAAAAAATAAAAAATTCTTTAAAAAAAGAAAAGAAAAAAAATATAGAACTGTATGCCACAAGAAAAACAAAGCGGGCCTGGCGCGATGGCTCAGTGGTCTAAAGCACCTGCAGGCGGCTGCAAGGACCACGGTTTGATCCCCGGCACCACATGCTGCGCCAGCCCTGCCCTCGGGGCGGGCTGAGCCGGCCATAAAAATAAACAAAAAAGTTCTGAAACAAGAAAATAAATAAAATTAAAAAAAAAAAAAGAAAAACAAAGCAAATTTTACTGTAAGAGAATTTAAAGTAGTGTAGACCTTGCACACATCCTGCCTACGCCCTGAAATTGCTGATCTTGCTGAATACAGTGTCAACACCGAGTAAATCGATGGCTGGCACATTGTATTATCTGGGAGAAATGACACTGCGCAAGTTGGGCACACATGCAAGTTTATTTCACAAGGTTTTCCTTCCAGAGTCAGTTGAATCTTTAGTTGCATAACCAGTGGCACAGAGGCAAGTGTATATGAGGAGGGCTACCTTGCAGGGCCACTTCTTGCACACCATAGCCTGGTCCTTGAAAGCCCTAGGATGCCTTGTTTGGGGACCAACACTGTCCCCCGCCCCACTCCTGCTAAGGACCAGTGAGACTTGAGGAGGACCTGGCACTCGGGGGCCCCTGATTCCTGGTTCTGTCATTGTGGTCCCTACACACCCCTCATTTGAGCCACCCGTGCCACCAGGACACCCTGTCAGCCTGGTCTCAGTGTCCCTGGCTACAGTGCTGATCCTGTTTCCACGGCAGTCTCAGTGGGGACTCTTCGTGGCTCAGGCAGGGAGGGCTGGGGAGGAGATCCCTCCTGACAACTCTCACCTAGGAAGCCAGTTCTGCCTGCTGTTTAACCTCTATCCCACCAACTTAGGTAATGCAATTTTTTCTTTCTTTGGAAGCCACTCTCAGCCTTCTGGGCAACACCTCCTCCCTGGAATGAAGTGCTCACCTCATATCTTCAGATGGGGCCATTGTTACACAGGGGGCTCAGTGCCAGCCCAGGCTGGAAGACACCTGCCAACCCTGGCTATCCAGAGAGGCCCGGGCTCTGGCAAACCCTAGGAAGGCTATGCTGCTCATTGTACAGATGGGAAAGCTGAGCCCAACAGCCAGAAGGGTGCTTCCTCCAACACCACATCCAGGAGACATGGGTGTCCTGGGGCTCATCTCAGTCCTCTCTCCGCTCTCTGTAGGTCTCGGGTTGGGTGCCGGAGCTTTGCCACAGTGGGAGAAAAACCAGGCTTGACAAACCCCAAAGCAAGCAGCTTTGTCCTTCTTGTCACTGGATGGTCCAACATGGAGTTTGAGAGAAGTCAGAAAGAACTTTGACAAAGTGAGAAATACTGTGAAATGCACTTTTCTGAGAGCATTGTAGATAAAACATAGGCAAGCCAGACCGCTGTTATGGTGTGTGTCTGGTTGTCCCCACACCGCCTCATGCAGTCACTGGGACGGGCTTCTAGAGTTTGTGATTAAGTCATGATCCAGTGCTGGGATTGTGGGTGTGAGTGCTGCACCCACCCTGGGGTGGGTAATCTGCATACGGCATAAGGGGGGGGAGAGGGAGGCTTGCTAGCTGCTGCTCCTCCCTTTGCTCTTCGCTGTTTCCAGCCATCATGAACAGCTGCCCTCTGCCATGTGCTGCTCTGCCTTGGAGCCAGCCGAGTATGGACTGAAACCTTCACTAACTAACTAACTAACTGTGAGCTAAACAAACCTTTCCTTCCTTAATTTTAGGCACCGGGTATTTTGGCCCAGCAATGAGAGCAAAGTAAGTGTGACAACCGCCCAGTCCACTGCTTCAGGTTGTCCACTGTTCAAGGGGCGGGTGAAGGATGGCGTCTCTCTTACTCACACCAGCATTCTTAAAGGGCTTGGACGGGGGGCTTTCAAGCCAAGTGCAGCCCAGATCCCCACTCTGGCCCCAGTGGTGTTGGCTCTGTCTGCCTCCTTCCGGGCCACCCTGGCTGCCTCTGGTCGCCTGTGATTGAAATCTCCCTGCTGTTGTTGGCACTGACCTTCCCACCTCAATTCAATCAGGATTCACAGGCCCTTTTAATTTAGGGAATAAAAGACTGGCCGCTGAGCTGACGGCACCTGATTGACAGGGCTGCCAGCGTAGCCGGCACGGCCTTGGGAGGTGGCACAGACCTATGACCCCAGCCTCCACGGGGAACAAAGACGAGCCACCCCTGCAGACCCACAGAGGAGGGGCTGTGGCCGCGTGGCAGGAGAGGGGGCTGCAGGCACTCCAGAGACACTCTGGAATGTGGGGTTCCTGCTGAGGAAGTGGGGTGGACGTGAGGGAGGACTCCATGGTCTTCATGGTCACAAGGCTGGGATGCAGGGCTCCTTTCCCAGATCGTGGAGGAGGCCTGGGGGAGTCGAGCTGGCTTCTCCCAGCTTCAATTTTCATGTGCCTGGAGGGTATTGAGAGGACCCCAGCCCTGCTGTCCCAAGGAGGAAGTGAGCTAATGAGAGCTCTGGCCCAGAACAGCCTCCATGCGATCACAGCTCACGGCGTTCTTGATAATAGGATTGCACTGCAGGCACATGCGGCCTCCTCCCCTGCCAGTGAGTGGTAGCAGGAGAAGCCAGTCCCCTATCCACCCTAGAGCCTCAGCAGGTCCCTTTGGTGATGTCCTATCCCAGGGAGGCTGTGAAAAGCTGCTGCCAGAGGCAGGATTCCACTTGGGCACATCTGGGCTGGGTGGCCTTGGGCATGTGATAACACCTCTCTGGGCTCAGGTTCCTCTTTTGAAAAGTGGGCTGGTGGCATCATGGAGCAGTAGGATGCCTGGGCACTGTGCATGCCTGGGCAGACTGGATATGGCACCACCTCCCTTAAGCCCTCCCCCAGCCAAGGCCTCCTCTCAGCCTATGCTGTTAGTGCTGATGCTTCCAAGCCTGCGAATGCTCTGGGTTCCAGCCCCAGGATGGCACACCAGAAGGGGTTCTACAAGAAGACGGCAGAGGTCAGGGGCCCAGAGGCCATTTCCTCGCTCCATTCACCTCCTGGTGGGGTCTGAGTGATTTCCAGCCTTTTGCTGTTATGAATAAAACTGGCTTTGCGTGGACATTTGGCTTCGTTCTTCTGGGACAGACACCTAGCAGGGGAGCTGTGGCACCATTGAACTTTTTATGAAGCTGTGACAATATCTCCCAAGGTGGCTGCACTGTGAGATTCGAACTCTGTATCCTCACTAGCACTTGCACTGCTGGTGGCTCTGGTCTAGTCACCCTTGTGGGTGTGAAGTAGGACCGGTGGCAGCTTTAACTTGCATTTCTCTGACAGGTGCCTGTTCAATACCTAGACTCATTTAACTTGTTGGTAGGGAGTTGTTCCTAGTATTTGTGTAATCATTGTTTTGACTTCTGTGAAGCTTGGGTGATCTTCCCTACCTTTTGGTTTTACTTTTTTTATTTTTAATGTATTTGGTGCAGGGTCTCACTATGCAGCCCAGTCTCCTAGTAATTCTCCTGTTTTCGGCCTCCCCAGCCCTGGGATTACAGGCATTCACCACCACACCTGGTCTCAGGGGTGAGCTGAGTGTGTCTGGGGGTGGGTCCAGCACAGCATGTGGTGCTGGGGATAAACCCCAGTCCCTGTGTTTACCTAAGCAGGAGCTTAGTCCACTGAGCTGGCTTGTGGGTCCTTTCCCTTTAAGTTTTGATAATTTTTGTTTTTTTTATTTTGATTTTTAGAAAATTTGATACAGGGTCTCACTATGCGGTTCAGACTTATGGTGATCCTCAGTGTCAGCCTCCCCAGTGCTGGGATTATAGGCATGTGCCATCACATCTGATTTTGGGGGCTGGCTGGGGCTGGCATGATATGTGGTACTGGGATAGAACCTGGGTCCTTGCGCTTGCCAGGCAGGTGCTTAGACCACCAAGCTATCTCCTAGCCCTAATAATTCTTATTTTGTTCCTTTTCTTTTTCTTTGTTAGTCTAGTGAAAGGCTTGTCAATTTTTATATTTCAGTTTTGTTGATTTCTTCTATTGTTTTTCTGTTTCTATGTTGCCAATTTCTGCTCTGATTTACATTACAATATTTTCTTACTTTGGATTGGTTTGGGTCTAGTTTGCTCATCCTTTGCTCGTAATATATGTTTTTAAAGCTATTTTTTTCCTCTTAAGTGCAATTTTAACTGAATTCTGATTTTTTTTTTTTTTTTGTACCCAGGAATTGAACTCAGCACCTTGTGCTTGCCAGGCAGACATTTAAGCTCCTGAGCTATTTCCCTGGACTTTAACTGGGTTCTATATACTTGAAATTAGTATCTCTGTGTTCACATAGCTCAAAATACTTCAAATTTGCATTATGGTTTCTTTCAGGACCAAAAGAATTATTTATAGTGTGTTTAGTCCCCAACTATGTTTGGTCTCCCCAGTGTTTTTCTACACTAATCGCTAATTTAATTTCGTTGCTGTTGAGGAAGATCCTTTGTACAATTTTAACTTTTTTTCCATTTTAAAAAATATTTGATTCAGTTATGTGTGTGGCATAGGGTCTCTCTAAGCAGCTCAGACTCATAGTGATTCTCCTGTTTTCAGCCTCCCCAGCACTGCAATGACAGGCTAGTGCTGCCACACCCAGTCTTGGGGCCAGCACTGTGTGCCTGAGGTTCCTGGGCTGGCATGGCACGCAGTACCAGGGATAGAACCTGGGTCCTTCCACTTGCATGCCAGGCTCTTATTTTTATTGTTTTTTAATTTATGTATTTGGTGCAGGGTCTCACTATGCAGCTCGAGCTTGAAGTGATCCTCTTGTTTTCATCCTCCCCAGCACTGGGATGACAGGCATGCGACACCATGCCCAGACTCAGTGGCTGGTTCAATGCACTTTGGGGATGGGGCAGGCACAGCATGCAGAACTGAGGATCGAGCCCTGGTCCCTGCACTTGCATAAGCCAGGCTCTAGACCACCGAGCTATCTCCCTGGCCCTGTTTTTCAATTTTTTGAGACTTCCTTTCTGACCTAGTACGTAGCCTACCCTGACAAGCATGCTTTTCATGCTGGAGACCATGCGTGTGCTCCTGCTGCCTCTGGCCGGCATGTTCTGTAGAGGGAGGGTGTGCTGGAGTGTGTTGTTGAGGTCATGAGAGTTCTTGCCAGCTTCTGCTTCAGCTGCTCTCAAGAGCTGGGCCGTGGAAATTGAGAGCTCCAGCCATAACTGCTGAATTCTATGTCTCTTCCTGTGATTCCATCGGCATTTGTTTTATGGATTTTGAGGCTCTGTTTTTGGGAGCATATGTGTTTAACTATTGTGTCTGTTTGAGCAAACAACCTTTTCACCACTGTCACCCTTCTCTTTGCACCTCGTCTTTCTGTCTTTGTTTTAAAGCCTATTTTCTCTAATAATTGGGTAGCTTCTCCCGCTTTCTTATGGTGGTAATCTCCCCAGGGCCCATCTTCCCATTTGACTTTCAGCCTATTTGCATTCTTGGCTCTGAGGACATCACACAGTTCCGCTTTGGTTTTTATATGTAGTCTTACAGTATCTAAATTGTGTGTGTGTGTGTGTGTGTGTGTGTGTGTGTGTGTGTGTGTGTGTGTG
>PVJA010022501.1:0-10719 GCA_004027025.1 Myocastor coypus
TTTTTTTTTATTTTCCTAAGCAACATCAATAGGGAGGTGGGTCATGCCCACACACTGTACTCTGTAGAATGATTATGAGGACAATATGCAATATGTCAACTTTCAAAGAAAAGAAAGGGGAAAAGAAAAAAAAAAAGTAATGTGAATTTAGAAAGGTTAATGTTTAATTGTTTGATCAATCTTATATACCTATATGTATTAATCTAAACTGATCTGATGATGAAAATATGTAATATAACCATTGTTAAATTTAAATAAAAAAATTGAAACAAAAAATAAATAAATAAATAAAATAAAATATGAACGGGGTGCCCGGCGGGATGGCTCAGTGGTCTAAAGCGCCTGCTTGGGAAAGCTTGGGCGGCTTCAGGGACTGTGGTTCGATCCCTGGCACCATATGCTGCACCAGCCCTGCCCTCGGGGTGGGCTGAGCCGGCCATAAAAAAATGAGTGAATAAACAAACACAGGTTCTGAAACAAGGAAAAAAATAATAAGTAAAATTTTTTAAAAAATAAAATATGAACGGGTTTTAGGTTTTATTTCACTTCTTTGATTTTTTTTTTTTTACATCATCTTTATTTTTTCTCTTCTCTTCTTGCTTTTTTCTTTTTACGTTTATTTATTTATTTACATTATGGCCGGCTCAGCCCACCCTGGAGGTGGGGCTGGTGCAGCATGTGGTGCTGGGGATTGAACCACGATCTCTGCCACCGCCTAAACTTTCCTAAGCAGGCGCTTTAGACCGCTGAGCCATCCTGCTGGCCCCGACTTCTTTAAATTTTATTTTATTTATTTATTTTTTTAAATATTTTTTTTGTTATTTTTTTCTGGTTTCAGAACTTTTGCTTGTTTGTTTATTTGGTCTTTTATGGCTGGTTCAGCCTGCCCTGAGGGCCTGGCTCACGCAGCATGTGGTGCCGGGTATGGAACCCTGTAGCCGCCTGCAGGTGCTTTAGACCACTGAGCCATCCTGTTGGGCCCTCTTTGAATTTTAATGTAGCTAACTTTATCAACCTTCTTCACAGATGCCTTTTGTATCTCCCTGAAAACATCTTTCTCTTTCCTGAAAACATGAGATATTCTCAATTCTTATGTTTGTTTTTTTCTTTCATCTTTTTTGCTATACTGGGTATTGAAACCAGAGACATCATACCCCTGAGCTGTATCCCATCTTTTTCATTCTCTATTTTAAAATAGGACCCCTCAAGTAAAATAAAATAAAACAAAGCAAAGTAAGATTTCCCTAAATTGTCCATCTGGCCTTCAACTGGTGATCCTCCCACCTTAGTCTACTGTGTGGCTGAGCAACTTTTCCCTTCACTCTTGCTGATGTTAGATGGTTTGGGTTTATTATGATTTTGCTTGGATTCCTTCAACTATGGTTGTGAGCTTCTGTTCTTACAACGACTTTGATTTGCTTTCCGAGCACCTTCTACTGAGGCGAGGAGCCCTTCCATCTCCTATTCTCTAGAAGAACATGTGTAGGATTAAGATTGATAGGGTTCTCCTGTTATAGCAACTGCTTTGGTTTCATTAAATCTTTAGCTATTGATTTCTTTTTTATTTTAAGAACAAAAACAAAATTTCAAAGCAAGATAATATCAGGGTAACAATATTTAATACATTGTGTACTGTTATTTTTACTTATTCAGAATATAAGATATATACATTTAATTGTCCAAACAATATTAGCAATAACCATCCTGTCCTCCTTTTTTTTTTTTTTTTTTAAAACAATTTATTTAACTGAAATGGACTTACATTTGTTTCTTTTTTTAATTTTTATTTATTATTTATTTTTTTCTTGTTTCAGAACCTTTGTTTGTTTATTCACTCATTTTTATGGCCGGCTCAGCCCGCCCCGAAGGCAGGGCTGGCACAGCATGTGGTGCCGGGGATGGAACCACGGTCCCTGAAGCCACCCAAGCTTCCCCAAGCAGGCACTCTAGACCACTGAGCCATGCTGCTGGGTCCCTTACATTTGTTTCTTAAGTGACTTCCATTTATTTGGATACATCTTTTCCCAATGGTGATTTGTAAGATCTTCAAGCCAATATAAATATTTTATAAATATTTGGATATATACCTCAGCAATACTTTTCAGCAAGAAAACACTGAAGAGTAAAGACCAGACACAATTACTCACTACAGCGAAAATCTGCTGAGATATGTTTGAGGTAAGAAGGCACCACATATCTCTTCAACTAAGAAAATCACCCTTACAACACAGGGCAATTGTATTTTTATACAGGACCTAGAACACTTAAGCTGCCAATTAGGTGGTGAATGGCAGAACTACATCCCAGTTTATGCCATGAATTCATAGGGAATAGGTTCCAACAACTCAGGTTCCTTCCCATTGGTCCTCACAAAGTGCGCTTCTCTGGGAGGGGCAGGCTGGCACTTCAGTTGAACCCAATTACCTTTCTCTTTGGCTTCTTTATTTTTCTGATCATTTTCCTTGATACGTTTCAGGAAGCTATCACAACTTTTTGAATGTTTAATATGCTCAATATGTACATTAATCCTCTTGGCAAGTATCTTGCCCTTAACTTGCTTGTTTACAACAATGCCAACAGTGTGCTGGGTAACATTGTAGACTCTTCCTGTTTTGCCATTTGTGAGGCATTCCTTTTTGCACAGTACCCATTCCCTTGATGTCTACAATGTCACCCTTTTTGTAGATTTGTATGTATGTGGCCAAAGGAACCATCCCATGTTTTCTAAAGGGCCTGGGGAACATATAATGGGTTCCCCTCCTCTTGCCCTTTGTGTTAGTCATTTTGATAAATTACTGGAAGATGGCGGTTCCGGCCAAAAGGCTGTCCTCCTTTATTTTCTTTTTCTTTCTTTCTTTTTTTTTTTTTTTTTTTTTTTTTTTTTTTTTTTTTTTTTTTTTTTTTTTTTTTTTTTTTTTTTTTTTTTTTTTTTTTTTTGTCTTTTTGAGACAGGTCTTGCTAATGCAGTTCAGAATGAGCTCACTTGGCAGCCCAAGCTGGTCTTGAACTTGCGAAGATCTTCCTGCCTCAGCCTTAAAAATGTTGGGATTAATATCAATTGCCAGGTGTGTCATGCCCACACCCTGTGCTCTGTATAACTGTTGTGAGGACAATATGCAGTGAGTCAACTGTTAAAAAAAAAAAAAGTAATGTTTATTGAAAGTGTTAATGTTTAATTGTTTGATAAATCTTATATACCTATATTTATTAATCTAAACTGATCCAGGGGCCTGGCAGGATGGCTCAGTGGTCTAAAGCGCCTGCTTGGGAAAGCTTGTGTGGCTTCAGGGACCGCACCACATGCTGCGCCAGCCCTGCCCTTGGGGCGGGCTGAGCCGGCCATAAAAATGAGTGAATAAACAAAGATTCTGAAACAAGAAAAAAAAAAATTAAATAAATAAATAAATAAATAAAAGAAAAAGCAGTCCTTGAGCTGGGCATGTAACACACCCCTTAAAAAAAAAAAAAAAATCTAAACTGATCCAATGATGAAAATATGTAATATAACCATTGCTAAATTTAAAATAAATAAATAAATATTTATTTACTTATTTATTTAAAAAAACAAATGCTGGGATTACAGGCCTACATCACCATGCTTGGGAAACCTCTCTTTTCAGTTAGCTAAGAGAAATTAATAGTATAACCATCTTAGCCATTACATATAATATATAATATATATAATCCTTTGTCTAGGGAACAATTGGTATATGTGTCTGTGTGTGTGTGTGTGTGTATCTTTTCCCCTCTCCTCATCCCAGGTTCTCTTTCCTTTTGAACAGTTTCTTCCTATTTGACAATATTTATTATGCATTTTAGATCTTATTTACCCTCTCTGCTTCTTACAGTGGGGACACTGTAAGAAGTGTCTGCACATGTGCATCTTTTTTTTTTTTTTTTTTCTTCACTTCTGATATGGGTCTGGAGTTGCATCCACTCTCCAGTTTATCCTTCTTTATGGCTGAGTGGTAGCCTATTTTTTTTTTTCAGGACTGGGGTTCAAACTCACGACCTTGCACTTGCCCATCAGGCACTTGTGCCCCGTAGCTATCTCCCCAGTCCCAGCGTATTCTATTTTTAAAAACACATTTATTTTCATCCATTCCTCAGTTGATGGGCATTTGGGTTGTTTCCAAGATCTAGTTATTACAAATTGCGCTGCTATAAACATGGGTGCACATATATTGCTATGGTATGTTTTAAATTTTTCTAGGAAAATGGAATAGCTAGGTCAAATGACCACCAAACCAGTGTGGAGGAAGCTCCACAATGATTTCCACAGTGGTCATATCACTCCACATTCCCACCAACAAGGGAAAGGTTTCCTTTCCCCCAAAGGCCCACCAGCATTTTTTATTGATTTCTTAATGACAGCCATCTTTTCCAGGGTGAGATGGAATCTCAGTGTTGTTTTATTTTGTATCTCTCAAATAACCAGTGATGTAAAACATTTTCTCACATATTTATTATTTGCATTTCTTCATCTGAAAAGTATGTATTCCTCTCAGATGTTAATGTTTGGTTTACAACTTTACATTTGGTAGATCTGTTTTTTTTTTTTTTTTCTCTTTATATATTCTTTTTAAATTTTACTTATTTATTATTTTTTAATGTCTTTAGTACAGGGTCTACAGGCTCTCACTACATAGATTGCATTCATAGTGATTATCCTATATTCAACCTCCCAAGTGTTGGGATTACGGGTGTGCACCACCACACCCAGTCTCAATTGCCCACCTCAGTGTGCCTTGGGGGTGGGGCCAGTGTGGCAGTCCAGGGTTTGAATGCCCTGGTCCCTGAGTCTGCCTAAGCAAACATTTTAATCCTCTGAGCTATCTGGCTGGCCCTCTGTATATATTCTTGATAGTAATTCTTTGTCTGACGAACAACTGGCAAACATCTTCATTGTAGGTTGTCTCTTCACTCCATTGGTGGTTGCTCTTGCTGAGCGAAAGCTTTTTAGTATGATGAGACCACAGTTGTTTTAGTGATAGCTTTTGTGCAATTGGGGTGTTATTCACAAAATCTTTGCCTACATCAATGTCCTCAAGAGTTTTACCTGTTCCATCTTCCAGCATATTTAATGGTTCTGTTTTAATATTTAGACTTTTGACCTATTTCAAATTTAATTTAGGGCATGAGAAAGACATGAGTTCAATTTTAATCTTCAGCATGGGCAGAGCCAGTCTTTCCAGTACCATTTATTAAAAAGTCTATCTTTCTTGCAGTGAATGTATTTAGCACATTTGTCAAAGATAACATGATTATGTCTGGAGTTATTTCTGTATCTTCTAATCTGTCCTGTTGATCTTCAGATCTGTTTTTTGTGACTTTTTTTTTTTTTTTTTTTTTTTTTTTTTTTTTTTTTTTTTTTTTTTTTTTTTTTTTTTTTTTTTTTTTTTTTTTTTTTTTTTTTTTGTCTTTTTGAGACAGGGTCTCGCTGTACAGTTCAGGCTGGCCTTGAGCTCACTTTGGTAGCCCAGGCTGGTCTCGAACTCGCACCAATCCTCCTGCCTGAGCCTCCCGAGTGCTGGGATTACAGGCATGCGCCACCATGCCCGGCTTATTTTGTGACTTTTTTAAAAAATAAATTTAATTTAATTTATTTGAAACTTCATTTATTTGTATTATGGCCGGCTCAGCTTGCCCTGGGAGTGGGGCTGGTGCAGCATGTGGTGCTGGGGATTGAACCTTCATCCCAGCGGTTGCCTAAACTTTCCTAAGCAGGTGCTTTAGACCACTGAGCTATCTTGTCGACCCAGTACTACATTTTTAAAAATTACAGTAGTTTTATTTATTTATTTTTTTTAATTACAGTAGTTTTATAGTATAATTTCAAGTTAGGGTTTGTTGCCTTGCATTTGTTGCCCAGAAATGTCTTTGCTATTCTAGGTCTCTTCTGGTTCCAAATGAATTTTAGGGTTTTTTTTTTTTAATTCTGTGAGGTATGCTGCTGGAATTTTGATGAGAACTGCATTAAATCTGGGGCTGACAAGATAGCTCAGTGGAATAAGCACCTGCTTTGGCAAGTGCAAGGACCAGGGTTCAATCTCCAGTCTGGCATGCTGTGCTAGCCTCATCTAGCTATGTGACAGAGTCAGAGCATGGTGGCACATGCCTATAATCCAGCACTGGGAAGGCCTAAAAATAAGAGGATCACTATGACTCTGAGTTGTGTAGTGAGACTCGGTACCAAATACATGAATTAAAAAAAAAAGTTACATTAAATCTATAACAGTTCTACAGTACGGTCATTTGCACTGTATTGGTTCTTCCTACCCAATATCTAAGGATATTTTCCCATTTTCTGAAATCCTTGACTTCTTTTTTCAGAATACTGGTTTTCAATATAGAGGCCTTTTACATCCTTTGTCAGCTTAATTCCTAGGTTTTTCCATTTTTTTGGATGCTATTTTGAATGGTGTTTATTCCCCTAATTTCTCTCTCACTGAGTTTGTTATTTGTGTACAGAAAGGCTATTGATTTCTGAGAGTTGAATTTGAATCCAGCTATGCTATTGAAATGCTTATTAAATCGGATAGTCTTTTAATAGAGCTTTGCATTCTTTCTTGTAGAGTATCATGTCATTCACAAATAATGATAAGTTAGTCTTTTCCTTTCCTATCACTATTCTTTTTATTTCTTTCTCTTGTGTAATTGCCGTGGCTCAAGTTTCCAGGACTATGTTGAATAAGAGTGGAGACAGCAGACATCCTTGTCTTGTTCCTGATTTTAGATGGAAAACTTTCTTGTTTATTTAGTATGATGTTGGCTGTTGGCTTATCATGCCTGGCTTTTATCAGATTAAGATAAAGACCATTGATTACAATTTTGTGTAGGGTTTTTACTATGAGTGGGTGCTAGACTTTATCAAAAGCTTTTTTTGTTAACCATTGAGATGCGCATATGATTTCTTCCCTGGCTCTGTTAATATGGTGGATTACATTTATTGATTTACATATGTCGAACAATCTCTGCATCCTCAGAATGAATCCAATTTGGTCATGGTGTATAATATTGTTGGTTTTCAAAAATATATTTTAGGACTTCTGGCCCTGATCCCCTCAGGCCCTCGTGCCTGACGGGTAAGGACCCTCGGCTCCTCTTCCCGTTTTTTTCGGATTGCCACCTGACTTCTGGTCCCGATCCCCTCAAGCCCACATGCCAGCTGGGTAAGGACCCTTGGCTCGCCTCCCCCCTTTCTTTTTTTTCAACCCCTCCTGCCCAAACTCCACTACCGAACCCATTACACATCTCGTCTGGCAACCCATCTGGTCCACGAGCCTACCAGGACTCCTCAATTCCAGAGCCCCACCTCCAGCCACAGACCAGGCCGATGGGGCTTCACAGCAGCCAGCAGCCTGAGCTCTGACAGGTAGCCAGGCACTTCTGGAGGTTAACCAACTTGGGGGATCCAGACCAAATGCCCACAGACGCTAACAGAATAACTGTACCAAAGTGCAGAGATCGCTTCCATACAAAATGATAACAAGGAGTAAGATGCAATCTCAGGTCCCGAGCCCACCCAAATCAAATATAAGAGACACTACCATGGAAGAACATGGGAATCATGCAGATGAAACCTCTGAATCGGTAGCATCTGAGGCAGACAGACAAGTGTAGAAACTTATAGAGCAACTGAGATCAGAGATAACATCTGAAGCAAAAAAAGAAATACATGAAGTGGAAAGAGGACTGGAGAAACGTATAGATGACATGAGAGTGGAAATAATATCTGAAGTTAACAAAGACATGCCTAAATCAATAGCATTCCAAGTAGGGGAACAACTACAGAAAGGTAGAGAGGAGAACAGAACACAAATAATCTCTGCATTAGAGAGAGAAATGATAACTACAGTGAGAGACTTCAATACTACTAAAGAAGACATCGATAAAAAATTAGAGGAGAATAAAAAAAATGAGGGAGTCCCTGATGGAGCAATATAGGAAAGAAATAGAACTGTTTCAAATAGAACAGTTTCAAAGAGATATACAAAAAAATAAAATCTTGATCACAAGTTGGCAGAGCCGAATGAACGAAAATGAAGATAGAGTCTCAGATCTTGGAGACACAGTTGCAGCCAGTGAAAGAGTAAGAAAGGATCTTTTAAAAACAACCAGAATACAGGAAAAAATAATTCAACATCTGCAAGATGATGCAAAAGTGAACAATGTGAGATTAATAGGAAACAATGAGAAAGAAGGAGTCAATACAAATGATATAAAAAGAATATAGGTAGAAGTAATAGCAGAAAACTTCCCAAATATGAGAAAACAATTGGACATTCAGGTAACTGAAGCATACAGAACTCCAAGTAACATTAACCCAACTAAAAACACGCCAAGACATATAATAGTCAAGATACCAGGAATCCAGCTGAAGAATAATATACTAAAAGCTTCTAGAGAAAAGAAACAGATCATATTTAAAGGAAAACCCATCAGAATAACAGCAGATTTCTCTTCACAAACCATGAAGTCAAGAAGAGCATGGAGCAGAGTGCTTCAAGTCCTCCATGAAAACAAATTTCAGCCCACACTGCTATACCTGGCAAAACTCTCCTTCAAGTATGAAGGAGAAGTGAAATATTTCCATGACAAGGAGCAACTAAAGAATTTCATGACATCAAAGCCAACACTACACAGTATTCTCCCAAATATTTTAGAAAGAGTCCAAAATGACCCGAATTCAACAAATGAGAACAGAAAGATCCCACCAAATAGAGTAACCAACTAAACAGAGCACGAGAAAGTGGTAAACAGTAGCAAATAAGAGTCACGTCAACCATAAGTCAATACATTTCAATGATAACCATCGATGTGAATGGACTCAATTCTCCAATTAAAAGAAGTAGACTTGCATAGTGGATAAGGAAACAGAGCCCAACAATATGCTGTATACAAGAAACACACTTAACTCATAAAGAAACGCACAGGCTTAAAGTTAAAGGTTGGAAAACAATACTACATGCTCCAGCACCTCAAAAAACAGCAGGGGTAGCAATACTGTTTGCAGACAGTCCAAACATCAAGCCAAGATTGATCAAACGAAATAAAGAAGGCCACTACATATTGGTTAGGGGAAAAATTCATGATGAAAAGGTAACACTCATAAGTATGTATGCACCCAACACAGGAGCAGCAAGTTATATAAAACAAACCTTAATGGACATGAAAAATCTCATATCCAATACCACAATCTTAACAGGAGACCTCAACACTCCCTTATTCAAAAAAGATAGGTCAAGCAGATAAAAAATTAGCAAAGAAGTAGCAGAACTGAATCAGAACTTGGAATAACTGGACTTAGTGGACATACACAGAGTGTTCCACCAAACCACTTCAAAATACACATTCTTTTCAGCTGCACATGGGACATTTTCTAAAATAGATCACATATTAGTCCATAGATCACGCTTATCTATATGCAAGCAAACACAATTTATCCCATGCATATTATCTGACCGCAGTGCAGTCAAATTGGAAATAGATGACAAAAAAAAAAAAAAAAAACATAGGAACTCCAGGACTACATGGATAGTAAACAGCACTCTTGTTAACAACCAGTGGGTTGCAGATGAACTTAAACAAGAAATTAAACAGTATCTATATTTTAATGAAAATTCAAACACAACCTGCCGAAATTTGTGGGATGCAATGAAAGCAGTTCTCAGAGGGAAATTTATAGCTCTAAACTCACATATTAAGAAAATAGAATGGGAACAAATAAACAATCTTATGCAACACTTAAACTGACTAGAAACGGAAGAGCAAATGAATCTAAAGCCCAAAGGAGGGAGGAAGTTATAAGGATTAGAGCAGAAATCAACTCAGTTGAGAGAAAGAAAACAATACAAAGAATTAATGAATCCAAAAGGTGGTTGTTTGAAAGATTAAATAAGATTGATAAGCCCCTAGCTAACCTCATCAAAAAGAGGAAAGAACAGACTCAAATCCAAGCAATAAGGAATGAAAGGATGAAATTACAGACCCAGAAGAGATAGAGAGGATCATAAATAGCTACTTTGAGAATCTTTACTCTCACAGAATTGAAGACACAGATGAAATGGACAAATTCCTAGAAAAGTATAAATTACCAAAACTGAATCAAGAAGACATTAGAACTCTTAATAAACCAATAACAGCCAATGAAATACAAAATGTTATAAAAAGCCTACCAACAAAGAAAAGTCTGGGACCTGATGGATTCACCTCTGAATTCTACAAGAAATTTAAAGAAGACATGACCTAAACACTCCTCAAACTCTTCAATGAAATTGAAGAGGAAGAAATCCTTTCAAAATCATTCCTCAAGGCAAGTATTACACTGATACCAAAACCAAGATGAGATGTAACTAAAAAAGAAAACTACGGACCAATTTCTCTCATGAACATAGATGCAAAAATTCTCAATAAAATCCTAGCCATTAGAATACAACAAATCATCAAGAAGATTATACACCACGACCAGGTAAGATTCATTCCAGGGATGCAAGGATGGTTCAGTATACGCAAATCTATAAATGCAATACACTATATCAATAGAGCCAAGACTAAAAATCACATGATCATCTCAATTGATGCCGAAAAGGCCTTTGACAAAGTCCAACACTCATTCATGTTCAAAGTCCTACAGAAAATTGGAATAGAGGGCCTCTACCTCAACCTGATAAAAGCCATCTACAACAATCCAACAGCTAGCATAATTCTAAATGGGGC
>PVJA010022501.1:16133-34381 GCA_004027025.1 Myocastor coypus
TTTTTTTTTTTTTTTTTTTTTTTTTTTTTTTTTTTTTTTTTTTTTTTTTTTTTTTTTTTTTTTTTTTTTTTTTTTTTTTTTTTTTTTTTTTTTTTTTTTTTTTTTTTTTTTTTTTTTTTTTTTTTTTTTTTTTTTTTTTTTTTTTTTTTTTTTTTTTTTTTTTTTTTTTTGTCTTTTTGAGACAGGGTCTCAGTGCACAGTTCAGGCTGGCCTTAAGCTCAGTTTTGTAGCCCAGGCTGGTCTCGAACTCGCACCGATCCTCCTGCCTCAGCTTCCCAAGTTCTGGGATTACAGTATTGGCTTATTCTTGTCATGTTATTTTCCTGTTGTTTGCTCCTGTCCCTTTTTCCCATCCTTCTGTTTAATTTGCCTTGCCTAGTGGATTCTTTCTCTTGAGGGTTTGTGGAATTTTAGTCCTTGCTATCTCTTTCTAGAATAACATTAAAAACATTCCAGAGTGTTGATTGTGAGGTCATAAATTTCCTCAGATGTTTTTGTCATGAAAGTATTTTATTTCTCCACCAGTTTTGAAACATGTTTTGTAGGGTACACCAATCTGGGTTGAAGTTTATTTCCCTTTAGAGCTTGAAATAATCACTCCAATCTCTTCTCAGCTTGTTCTGAGAAGTCAGCTGTGATTCTGATGGACTTTCTTTTATAGTGGATTTGCTTATTTTCAACTTTTAAGATTCTATACTTGTGCTGAATTTCTGGAATCTTCACATGATATGCCTGGTTTTAAATTTATTTTTTTTATTGTGGCTAATTGGAGTTCTATATGCCTCACTTATTTGTATGCCAATTTCTTTCCTACCAGGGAAGTTTTCTGCCATGATGACTATAAGCAGGCTTTTGAAAAAATATATCATTTGTGGTATTTCCTACTTTTCATTGACTCTAATCAATTTTAAGCTGTTACTTTTTGCCTGTCTAGCACCTATTGGATTTCTCATGGTCCCTTGCTATTTTTAAGGAATTAATCTTTTTATGATGGATAACCACAAGCCTGTTGTCTATATTTGAGATCCTGTTCTTACTTTGGCTTATTCTGCTGCAGATACCTTCAAAAGAATTTTTATTCTCTTAGATAGCAGTATGCATCTGACCTATCCATTTCATTTTTTTCCTAAGATGAGCATTTGTGGCTTCTATAATTTTCTTAAGCATCTCTATTGTTTTGTCTGTTTTAGATTTTGTTATATAACTTCAAATCTAGTACATATGGTTAAAGGTGGTAAGATAGTGCTTAGGTAGCTCAGTTTGTCATTTTCTAGGCTGTGATTATTGCTACTGTTAATGCTGATGGTAGCACCTTAGCCACAAGTGACATAATTATTCTAAACAGCTGTTATTTCTGTTATTCCAAGGCTGCTTTGTCTATTCTAGAGTTGCTAAGCGTGGTTTTCATTGTTGATATCATATTTTCAGTTACCTGAGAAAGTATTTCTAATATGATTTTTTTCCGCAGCCTTATTCAATTGCTTTGTTGTTACCACTTCAGAGAGGCCAGGTGGGTGGCTTTCAGGTTGTTGCACCTCATTAGCCTTACCCCCCACCCTGTGGTTTGCCTTTGGTGAGCTGGATGTATTGTTTAGGTGTCTTCTGATTTTCTTTTCTTCTTTTAGTTGAATTCTGGAGGTGATGCTTGTAAATTGTTTATGACATGTTGCTTCATTGCTAGTATATAGAACACTTAGGAAATGAATACTTCTCCGAGGTATTTTTCAGATATAAATGGTTTTTAGATTTTTTTCTTCTTTCTTTTTTGTATTTTAGGGAAGAGTCTAAGGGTCTCACTACATAGACATGACTTGTAATGATCCACCTGTGTTCAGCCTCCCAAAAGCTGGAATTATAAGTGCATGCCACCATACCCAGTCTCAGTCACTGACTCAGTGCATACCAAGGATGAGGCTGTCATAGCATGCCAGGGATTGAACCTTGGCCACTGTGTCTGCCTAAGGAGGCACTTTAGCTTTTTAGATTCTGCATGTGCTGTGAGATCCTTCCTCTTTAATTTGTTGGAGATAAGAAGTGAAGTTTCTGCCTGTTTGGTCCAGCCCCTGGTTCTTTGACACTGTGCTACACTATTGTCTATGACCCTTAATCAATCTCAGCCTTGGAATAACAGGAAGAACAGCTGCTTAGAATAATTATGTCACTTTTGGCTAAGGTGCTACCATCAGCAATAACAGTAGCAATAATCACAGCCTAGAAAATGGCACACTGAGCTAGCTAACCACTATCTTACCACCTTTAACCATATGAACTAGATTTGAAGTTATATAACAAAATCTAAAACAGACCCAAAAATTATATGCAGTATATAACGCCTTAATATGTCAATTTTATCCTTTAAAATTTAAAAGGAAGTAGGAAAAAATAGGCAGAAGAAAAGATTAGAAATAAGGCTGGAGGACAAATGGAAATCACTAACATTGGGAAAGTGGAAAAAACACTGGAGAGAGAATAGACAAAAAAATAGAACAACATCAATCATAAAATGCTAGAAACCATATTCACACTCATATAAAATAAGGTCAAACAATGGAGGAGAAAAACCAAAATGACCACAAGTAACACAAGAGTCGGTGTCAAGGATAGAGACGCAGAGACACACAGAGACAGACAGAGAGAAAGACAAGGAACAAAAAAGTCCACTTCCAGCTTTGTCTCTGTTGTCACTGGTGGACAATGTGTGGAGGCAGTCCCAGTCCATGTTGATCTGTCCCAGAAAGTCTGCAGTAGCTTTTTCCAGGTCAGTGGATAATCTAATTGAGCTTGCATCTCCTGGTCAAGACCAGATTCATTCTTCCTGTAGCTGTCAGCACACCTCCCAGGGCCTGAGCCCAGCAGGGAACTGGGAAATGAGGCTTGCAGCTGCTGAATTCTGCACTCAGCTGGGCCCCCTGAGATGGCACCTGGCCCATCACTCTGAATTGCAGGATGATTGAGCCCTCAGCATTCACCCCCAGCTAGTGCAATCCTTGATGTCCACTGCTCCTCTCCACTGTTGCTTCTCTCTGTGGAAGCCTCTGGAGTCACCAGCAGTCACAGGCTTGAATCGCTTCTCTCATGTAATAAGCCCCATCTCAGAGAAAAGGTGCCACTTGCTACCTCCTCCTTCTTTGTTGAAGTTTCTCTGTTTACTCTGTGTGCTTTAATTCTTGCTTCACATCCTTCCTGGTTCCAGAGGACCCACTCCTCTCCTTCTTGTCTTCCTTCAATTGCTGTATTCCAGCATCTGGGCAACTCTCAGAAAGGCTCTTTCTCTGTGCTTACCACTCCATCATCTTGGTGCCTCCTGAATTTCCTTAAAATCTTTAAATTATATAATATTTTATTCCTTCTTGAACTCATTTTCACTTTATACTGTTATGATGTAAACAGTATTTACTGTCATCTTAGCAATGTGCTTTTTTAATTTAGTATGTTTTTTTGTTTCCTTGTTTTTTCTCCGTGAATTTCACAAGGTTTTATTTTGTCTGTCTTTTCAGGGAACTAACTTTTATCTTTCTTTTTTTTTTACTTTTACTGTTCTGATCTTCACTATTATGTATTTTTTCCCAGCTTCTTTTATTAGTACATGTTTTCAGGATATAATGATTGCAGTCCTCATAGGAGTTTCATACATGTACATAACACATCTCAATTCTTTTTCATCCCCTTCCCCTTCCCAACTTCCATCTCTTCATCCTTTTTGTTTTTGCAAAAGATCTTTCTCTCTTTTTACTATTATCTACTTGTTTGTTTTTAAGGCAATCAAATTCAGGGCCTCATGCTTGCCAGGTGGCACTGTACCACTGAACTGAGTCCCTGTCCCCTTTTCCTATTACTGTTTATCTTGCCCTTTATTTACATTTCAGGTTCCTTATGTAAGAGAAACTATGTGATATTTAAGCTTGTGCATCTGATTTTTATGCCACTTAACATTGTAGTCTCAATGTATAACCTTTTTAAAATCTCTTTCTTTTTTTAGATAGGGTTTTGCTATGTAGTTCACACTGCCCTTGACTTATTATGTATCCCAGGCTGCCCAAAAATTTATTAAGAGCCTCCTGCTTCAGCCTCCCAAGCACTGGGATCACAGGTTATGTGCTACCCCTGTCACATTTTCTTTATAATCAATTTCATTGGTTTATTACCTTGTTCTTTCTATACACTTTGGTCTTAGTTTTTTTTTTTTAATTGAGAGTCTATATTCAATCTACAGGTTCATAGTTCTTTTCCTTTCATGTATTGTATAAGTATAAACACTTATAAATTATGAAATTTATGACAATACATTTCTTTAAATCCATTACTGTTATGATTTACATCTAGATGTTCCTCCAGAGCCTCATGGAATCATAAGTTGGGCTTTTGGGAGGTGAGCACATGGTGGGGCAGAACTCATCAGTGTCCACTGATGAGCTCATAGCTAAATGCAACGTGGGAGGCAAAGCCTGGTGGAGGAGGTGGTCCCTGGGGGCATAGCTGGGAAGGGTCCTTCTCCTCCTCCTGCCTTGCTCTCTTGGCTGCCCGCTGCCTGTCATGAGGTGTTTCTCCTGCTCCTCTGACATGCCACCCTGTCCTGAATCAGCTGACTGTGGACTGAAACCTCTACTAATCATGAATCAGCCTAACTCCTCCTTAGAGTTGTAGGTATCAGAGTCTTCATTTCAGTGACAAGAAAAAAAAACAAAACAATGACTTCCTTGGAATGCCAGCTTTGATCAATAGATTTCAGTGTGATCTTTAACAATCATTCACTTCTGAGCATTTTCAAAGTTCCATTATAACTTTCTTTGAATCATGAGTTATTTAGAAATGAAAACTCTTGCTACCACTGCTCCTCTCTTTTTCCTCTTGCTGATTTTGCTATTTTCTGCCACCATCAGCTGTTGCCCTCTGCCTTGGAGCCAAAAAAGTATGGACTGAAACCTTCACAAACTGTGAGCTGAATAAACCTTTTCTTTCTTGAAAAAAAGAAAAGAAACTCTATCACTGAGGGTCTTAAATTAGCAACCAATCTTCTCCAATATATATGGAAATACACTAGATGAAAACAAAAATGAAATACTGGCTGCCACAATCTAAGTAAGAAGTGGTAGACATTGTGGCTCACTGGGGACAGTGGGAGGGCTGTAACTGATGACTTTGAGAGATGGAAAAATGACAAACATTTCACTTATGATCTGAAGGCAAGGATAGTAGAAGACAAGGTGACTCAGCTGTTTTCTGCCTCACAAGACCTGTGACAAATCAGACATTTCTGTTGTGATCAAATAAGCTTTTTTTTTTTTTTTTAAACTTTCTTTTCTTTTTAAGATTTTTTTTTTCACTTTTGTTTGTTTATTTTTATGGCTGGCTCAGCCTGCCCTGAGAGCAGGGCTGGTGCAGCATGTGGTGCCGGGGATCGAACCGCGGTCCTTGCAGCCACCCAAGCTTTCCTAAGCAGGCGCTTTAGACCACTGAGCCATCCCGCTGGGCCCTTGATCAAATAAGCTTAACAGGCCAATCTGACATTCCAGAAGAGACACATTTGGGCTGGCTGGGCAAAGCTGGGAGTTGTTAGTTAGCATGTAGATAGCATTTACTGCCATAGGGCAGATGAAGACACCCACGAGAGAGTGGAAAGGGAACTGACCCCAGAACAACGACAGTGTGGGGTTCCAGGACTGTGTCCAGGCAGCAGAGCAATTTTATCGCTGCCTGCACTGTAGTGAAGGAATAACATTATTCTTAGACTGCTTGTGATTTGAAGCAGTGTGGGAACAGGGAGGATGATCTTAGGAGATGATGAGGTTGTACGAAAGCCCTCTTCTAAACTCCCTTTTGTCTGGCTAACACCACAAACAAGGAGAAAATTTAAAAAGCAGAAAGTGATTCCTGTTCTTCAGCATACCTTTACATTAAACCACATGAACATTATAAAACTCTGGGTAAGCCAGGCATAGTGGCATGTATCTGAGGCTGAGGCAAGAGGATTGCTATAAATTCAAGGTCATTGTGGACTGTATAGTAAGATCCTATCTCAAATCAATCAACCAATCAATCAATCAGTCAATCCTGGGAAAATCTGATTCAGAGCTACTTTGGCCAACACCCAAGTGTTGGTCACAGTGCACTGGGCTCATGCTGTTGGGAACATGGCCGGCTCACACTAGCAGGGAGAGGGCTTACTCTCCAGGAACTCCACGAGGCCACCTCCTGCATCGATGTTCACTGCATTGAAACCTTGGGTGGGCACCACGCTGTGCAGGACTCTATTTGATGCTAAAGTGTGGAGGACGCTGGTTTTCCCTGCTCCATCCAGGCCTAGAACCAGGATCTGCTTACTTTCCTCCTGTGAAATGAAACATAAACCAATAAACCTTTGCTATCAGAACCTTGCTTTTCTGGCTACCAACATTATGCCTGCTTGTGGAAGGACCTATCAATGGTCCTAAAATTGTACACCAGAGTAAAACTTCATAGAAATTGGTGTATGTCTAAATCAAATGGTACTAGTCAGTGAAAATTTTCTAATTAGCTTTCACTAGTTATGTAATAGGACCCTCCTCCATCCTCCAACTCCTGGTCAGTCTATCAAACACCCTACAGATATGACACGCATGCAAAGCATTGAGCACTGTGTAACATATGTACATACATACAAAGCTTTTATGTATAACTCAACGGGAGATGTTACTGACCACAAGGCCAGTCTTCAGGATTTACTCTTCTTCTTGAGTTCATGTCTACTGAAGATAGCACGAGGTGAGTGCTCTGAGGGAACTTAGGAGGCTGCTGTAGCTAGAGACTCAGACATTTGCTTCTGTGGTGAAACCAAGATGACGAGTTCTAATGAGTTCAAGTTGAACCAGCCTCCTCAGGATGGCATCTCCTCTGTGAAGTTCAGCCCCAACACTTCCCAGTTCCTGCTGGTATCCTCCTGGGACATGTTGGTGCACCAACCAGCCAACTCCATGGGGCTCGAGTACCAGCACACTGGCATGGTCCTGGCCTGTACATTCTATGATCCAACCTTAGCACTGAGTGGGGGGTTAGATCATCAGTTGAAAATGCATGATTTGAATACTGACCAAGAAAACCTTGTTGGAGCCCAAGATGCCCCTATTAGATGTGTTGAATACTGTCCAGAAGTGAGTGTAATGGTCACTGGAAGTTGGGATCAGACAGTTGGGACCCCAGAATTCCTTGTAATGCTAGGGCCTTCTCTCAGCATGAAAAGGTCTACGCACTCTCAGTGTCTGCAGACCAGCTGCTGTGGGTACAGCAGGCTGCAGAGTGTTAGTGTGGGACTTAAGGAACGTGGGCCATGTGCAGCAGTGCAGGGAATCAATCTGGCCTGAAATCCAGACCCACTGCATAGGAGCATTTCCAAACAAGCAGGGCTACATATAAAGCTCTACTGAGGGCCAAGTGACAGTTGAATACTTGGGCCCCAGCCCTGAGGTGCAGAAGAAGTATGCCTTCAAATGTCACAGGCTAAAAGGAAAATAATATTGAGCAGATTGACCCAGTCAGTGCCATTCCTTTCGTGCTATCCACAATACATTTGTTGCCACAGGTGGTTCTGATGGATTCGTAAATATTTGGGATCCATTTAACAAAAAATAACTGCACTAGTTTCATTGGTACACACCAGCATCACATCACTTGCCTTCAGCGATGATGGGACTATGCTTGCCATGGCATCATCATATATGTGTGGAATGGATGACATGGAACATCTTGAAGATGGCATCTTCATTTGCCAAGTGAGAGACGCAGAGACAAAGCCCAAGCCCACCTAATCATCTCATGAAAGTGGCTTCTCTGTGGAAAGCATCATTTGCTTCCTACAAGTGCATACTTAGCCCCTGAGGGATGTGTTGTAGTTATTCTGGGCCTGTTATTTAGTATGTGGATTTTTCTGTTTTCTGTCTACAAGAAATTTGCCTTTGTATTTTTTAATACTTTCTTAGGGTGGGAAGTCTTTGTGTCCTGGTGCAGTAGTCTGAAGAATTCTCTTTTTGCAGCCTAATCTAAGCTTTTTTTCCCTACTGCCTAATAAATCAGAAATTTAGAACCTTTTGATGTTGGATGTTATTAAATACTGCTAATTAATGTAACTTATTTATAAAATGGTTTCTGTAAAACCAAACTTTTCATCATGCATGTGTTGAGGATGACATTCTACTTTTATTTTATTTTTTTCTTGTTTCAGAACCTTTGTTTATTCACTCATTTTTATGGCCGGCTCAGCCTGCCCCAAGGGCAGGGCTGGTGCAGTATGTGGTGCTGGAGATCGAACCGCGGTCCCTGAAGCTGCCCAAGCTTTCTCAAGCAGGAGCTTTAGACCACTGAGCCATCCTGCCAGGCCTGGACATTCTACTTTTAAATCTACTTTATTTTATTTAATTATGTCTCTGATATATGTTGGGGATTTGGTCCTGGATACAGTGGTCTGTTGGCATCAGCCCTTTCCCTGTGCCCTGCTGGTGGGTCAGCAGGGCTCTGGAGCCAAGCTGCACAGCGTCTCTCAGGACAGGCACAGAGTGGCAGCCTTGGGGTACCTTTTGGCAGCATGCTCTCCTAGTTGTGCCAATGTGCGGGAGCACACACAGTGCATGCATCACATGCAGAACACCGAGTGACTTATCTATCAAGTGCCAAATCAGAATGATGCCCTTGGATGGATGGTAAATGATAGAATAGTCAGGGCCTAACTGATGGTTATGTATCTTCAGTATGATTGTATGCTTTTAAATGTCACAGCCATGTGGAAGACAGAGTTTAAATATAAAAGCATTGTGTAAGTGAATAAAATGGTTTTGTTAAAAGTGACTAAATTAAAGCTTTATTGTGGACCTTTAAAAAAAAAAAAAAAAGACTGCACAAGAATTTGTTGGAAGTGCAAAAACTGACCATGCCACTCAGCATATAAGAGTTTATTGTTTATTGTCATTATTAATCTGTCTTTCCTTCACAATGGACACTTTGGTTATAAAATATTAGGGTAGAGTTCTATTTTAAAAAATATCAGTATCATGATTAAGTAGAAAAGCCAAAGCAGGCATGATGGTGCACACCTATAATCCCAGTACTCAGGAGGCTGAGGCAGGAAGATCAATGGCTAGTTCAAGGCCATCCTGGGATACCAAGTGAGCTCAAAGGCATCCTGAAATGCATAGAGACCCTGTCTCAAAAAGATAAAACAAAAAAAGAAAGATTATAGGATTTTTTCTTTTCTGGTACCAGGAATTGAACTCATGACCTTGCACTTGTCAGGTAGGCACTGTGCCACTGAATTTTATTCTCATCCCTGTCTCTTTTCTTTGAGAAAGAGTCTAGCTATGTAGTTTAGTCTGTCCTTGGACTCACTATGTAGCCCACTGGCCCAAAACTTTCAGCAACCCTCTTGGCTCAGCCTCCCAAGTGCTGGGTTTAACAGGCATGATGACATTTATGTAAAAGTCCAATATGATGTCCAATGAACTGGAAGTAAACTTACAAAGATGACTTCTTCCAATATACCTGCATGAGAGACTATCACCGCCAATGACTGAGCCAGGAAGAAGGGCAGGCTAGTGTGTAGACAGAGGCAGTACGAGGCATGGTGCCTACAGTGCAAACTTTACTAACAAGTGAGCAGCAGTACGGCCAGACTGCTCAGATGAATTCAATTCTATTTCCTAAACAACTGAGTAAAGGAGTTTCTTGTGGCTGGGCTCAGGGGTGCGTGCTAGTAATCCTAGCTAGTAGGGAGGCTGAGGCAGGTGCATCACAAGTTCAAGGCTGGTCTGAGCAATACAGCAAGGCCCTCTGTCTCAAAATGAAAACAAAAATAAA
Organism: Myocastor coypus; assembly: GCA_004027025.1. Taxonomy (NCBI): domain Eukaryota; kingdom Metazoa; phylum Chordata; class Mammalia; order Rodentia; family Myocastoridae; genus Myocastor; species Myocastor coypus. The sequence goes on from PVJA010022501.1 coordinate 25,953, forward strand.
AAGAGTTGGGGAACAATGCTGTTGGGTTTGATTCACAGAGCCGCTCATATCATTCATAAAGAAACTAAGTGTTAGGGCCGAGGAGATAGCTCAGTGGCTCAAGTGCTTGCCTGCCAAGTTTGATCTTGAGTTGGATCTCTGGTGGTGGTAGGAGGGGGGATGACAACCACGAGGAGGGCGGCAACAACAACCACCACCACCACAACAAAACCCTAGCTGGCTTTAGTAACACTGGTGTGAAGTCTGGCATTGTGAATGCTTGTCATCCCAGCATTTGGGTGGTCCTGATAGGAGGATCACAAGGTCAAGCCCCACAGGATCAATTCAGGCACTTAAGACCCTAAGAGGAAAGCAAAACAATGTAGCCTAAGAGTGTGGCTCAGGGTAAAGGCCTGAGCTCAGGCCTAGTAACAGGCCCCCGCATGCATGTGCGTACACACAGACACAGACAAACACAGAGGTTAAGCAATAAGTGTAGGGCCGGGGAGACAGCTCTAAAGCTCTGAGGGCTGAGCTCTTGCCTGGCAAGTGCAAGGACCTGGGTTCAAACCCTGGTACCACATGCTGTGGTCAGCTGCACTTGGAGGCAGCCACTGAAACTGAATGTGGTGGCACATGCCTGTGATCCTAGTACTGGGGAGGCTGAGGCAGGAGGATCACTGCAAGTCTGAGCTGCATAGTGAGACCCTGTACCAAGTAAATAAATAAAAGATTTACAATTTTTTTTTTAATCTTACACTTTTCTGCTTGAACATGACATGTTGACACTAAGCTTAGCCTAGATTTTTGGGGAAAAATGATTTTAAGCAGCATTAGATGTCTACTGTGGTCTTTTTCTTAAAGATCTATGTGAAGCTGGGCATGGTGGTGCATGACTGTAATCTTAGCACTTGAGACGCTGAGGCAGGAGGTCCCGTGTGAGTTCGAGAGCAGCCTGGGCTACAAAAGTGAGCTCAAGGTGAGTGTGAACTGCATAGTGAGACCCTGTTTCAAAAAGCAAAAAGAAGAAAAAGAAAAAAAAAAGAAAAAAAAAGGAGGTCTATATGAAAGGAAGATGTTGTAAAAGCTGGATCAATAGAAACTTATGTAGAAAGCATGATTTATTAAGGCTCAGTAGTGAGTAACCCAATTTTTGCCAGGCAGGTAATGTGCTGCTGAGCTATGTCCTGACCCCAGAATGCATTCTTTTCTTTCTTTCTTTTTGTCTTTTTGAGACAGGGTCTCATTATGCTGTTCAGTCTGGCCTTGAGCTCACTTTTGCAGCTCAGGCTGGTCTCAAACTCACATCGATCTCCTTGCCTCAGCCTCCCAAGTGCTGGGATTACAGGTGTGTGTCACCAGACCCAGCTCAGAATGCATTCTTGATGGCTCTAGAAACAAACACATTTTTATGGTCTCTCCTGGTCTGTTCCTACCTTGTCCCTCACTCCTTCCAGCTGTGTCTGTGGGTCATGGGCCATTCTGAGAGTGCTACAGGAAGGCAAAGGATTTGATACACACAGGAGATTTCAAGAGATTATTTTTTGGTACAGAGACTCAAAACTCAGGACCTTGGACCTTGGCACTTTCCAGGCAGGTGCATATGCCACAGCTATATCTCCAGCCCTCATTAGATGTTTTTGAAGCACACACTTTGAAACAATAGTGTCACCAAGAGATATGACCCAGTTAGGACCCCCCATCTCCAGTGTGGACCCCACTCAGGCTATTGGCAGGGTTTTTTTATTATTTAAATTTAACAATGATTATATTACATATTTTCATCATCAGATTAGTTTAGATTAATAGATATAGGTATATAAGATTGATCAAACAATTAAACATTAACATTTTCAATAAACATTACTTTTTTTTTTCTTTTCCCCTTTCTTTTTTTAACAGTTGACACATTGCATATTGTCCTCACAATAGTTCTACAGAGCAGTGTGTGGGCATGACCCACCTTCCTATTGATGTTGCTAAGAAAAAAGAAAAGAAAATTCTTCTCTTAGGACTAAGAGGAACCAGATGAATACACAGTCCAATGTTCTGCAATTGCAGTGGGCCACCAGTGAAGCTTGCAATGTTGGAGGCTATTGATCCAAGCCTCCTACAGCTCATCTTACCAGTCTAGCTCTGCATTTCATACATTGTAATTAAGCTTTTTTTTTTTTTTTTCTGGGTGATCAAGGGCAAGTCAAAGCAAGACCTGTATAACAAAACATTCATTTTTTGTACCTTCCAAGGTGAAATGCCCTCAGAATTAACTTTGGGACCATATACAGTACTTTATAGAACTGTTGTTAGTGTCAGCCTTTGGGACAAGTCACGGCCATTGCTTGGCCAGTTTGCTTTCTGCAGGGTTTTTTTAAAAAATGTATTTAATACAGGGTCTACAGGGTCTCACTACATAGATCAGACTTGTAGTAATCCCCCTGTTTTCAGCCTCCCAAGTGCTGGGATTACAGGCACACCATGCCCTGTCTCAACTGCTCTCTCAGTGTGCCCCCGGGGGATGGGGGGTGGCATGGTAAGCCAGGGATCCAACCCTGTTGCCTATGCTCTGGCTAAGCAGGCACTTTAGAGTGCTGAGCTATCTGGCTGGCCTATTGGCAGGGGTTTTTAGTGACAACTAAAATAGGATTTCTGGATCCTATTAAAGCAGAACTTGGAGCTCTGTAAAATCCAGTTCAGGAGAGCAGTTCCTCGGAGAATCTTTCCTCTGGAATTTGGACTTGTGTTTTCTCATTGATGAGGGACAGACTTCAGGTAGTTTGTGCTAGGGACTCTCCTCCCTTAGAGGGGCTACACTGGGCACCAACACCCATAACACTGACAAAATGGGATTCTAAATAAGCTTCTCAGCATCCTAACATCCTGATTTGCACAGGATGTTTTCTGTCAAGGTTGTGATAGGTTAGCTGCTGGGAGGATTAACTGCTTTGGTTTCACTTATGTATCTCTACATTCCATCACCAATTGTATATAAGGGGCCTCTCCTTGGTTCTGGGCCCAGCTTAGCTTGGAACATTTCTAGTAGTAGGGACTGTGTACAGTTAAAGTCCTGAAAAATCCATCCTGGTCTTTCCAGTTTCTTGAAAATTCTGCAACACTACCAATTTAATAACAATTCCCTGGCCCTTTTCTAGCTACACTGCTGCCGCTCAACCCATCCTAACTAGAAATCCTGCCCTGGTGTCTTATATTTTGTTTCTATTCTCAGTCTAAAAATAACACACACTGGGCTGGGGATGTAGTCCTGCAGTACAGGACATGTGCAGCAGCCTGAGCTCATCTCCAGCACCAAAAGTAAAGAGGCAGAGAAAAGGCAAGGAGAGAAGAGAAAATAGGACTTCTGAGTTTTATCATCTAGAGAAAGTTGAGCTAATTTTGTATTAAGAGTTCAGATGCGCTGTGGCGCATTGCTGTGATGACAGCTATTCAGGAGGCTGAAGGATCAAAAGTTCTAGGCCAGCTCGGGCAACTCGGTGAGCCTTTGTCTCAAAAAGCACTGGAGAAGGAACTCAGGGTCATAGCACTTGTGGAAGAATCCGAGTTCAATGTCTAGCACCTTACACAAATGTGATTCGGAACATCTCTGTATAACTTTAGCCAAAGAAGGATCCATGTAATCTATATAATGTCAAGGATCAAATCGCTGCCAATAATTCAAATTGTGTAGAACCAGAAAGCCGCTGCGGGCCAACGAGTGAGCCCAGGAACTCCAGGAGCGCCCGGCACGTCAAGCTGAGCCTCGCAGTGTCTCAGTTCTGGGACTTCTCAGCAATACAAGCGGTAACCCACGGAAAAGGCCCAGAGAGCCCCTACATGCATCCCGCACAAATCCACGAAAAGCGTGTTCACGGGAGAGGGGCCGGCGAGCTCGCTGGGTGGGTCGGCTCCGAGTGCAATCAGCCATTTGGAGCCGCCGTCCCCCAACTCTGGGGGAGAGGAGGGCCAGAGCAGAGGAAAGGTCGGGGCGCACCCCCACCCCGCCGGAGGCCCGCAAAGGGGCCTCGGACGTAACAGAGCCCTAGCGCGGGAGCCACCGTAGCCCGGGCAAGACAGTGGCCCTGTGCGGGAGGGAGCGCGGCGTCCTTACCGCAGGCTGCGGCCGGCTGCTCGTCCAGGTGCCAGCGCGCTGTTCCTCGTGTTTTTCTTCCGGCGGTTTCTTCTCTTTCTCCATCTCCTTGCTTTGCTCCTTCCTCGTTTCTTCCTCGTTATCTTTCCTCTTCTCTTCCGTCCTGTTCACTTTAGTCTTACTTTCTTCTTTCCCCTGAATTTTCTCCCCCGTCCCTTTCCTTTTCTCTTCCTTCCCTGCTCCCCTAATACTGCCCCTCTCGGCCTCCCTTGCCCTCTCCATCTTCCCTTTGCGCCTCTCCATCCCTGCCCCCGTGTCTTCCCTTCCGCGCGCCCGCGCGCCGGCGCCGTCCCCGTAGGCGTGGCCAGGTCCCCGCAGGTGTGGCCGGGCGCGGGGACGTAGGTCCGCGGCGTCGCCCACGCTCACCTCACTACCGCCCGCGCTCCCGGCCGCTCGCCCCACGGCTGCTCCCGAGGGAAGCTTGGCCCGGGCGCAGAGCGAGCTCCCGCTGGGGCGGGGGCGCAGGGCGATCGTCGCTACAAGGGGAGCGTCCCGGGGTGTCTTTCGCTTCTTTGGGCGCCCGAGCGAGCGACCCTAACATCTGACTTTCCCGGCTTCACTGGGCTGCCTGGTCCACTGCTTCTCCGACCTGAAGAACCTAGCACGGGCCAGGCCCGAGGCCCTGGTAAACTCCGAAACAGGAGAGCTCACAGCCGCTCGCCAGTTTTGTTGGTGAAGGTGAAATGAAAATGAATTGCTGTCGCATTTCCTTTAAAATACAGAACTTGGGGATCAGCCTGATAGCAGACTAAAGTGCCGGCTTGGGCAGAGAGCAGCAGCCTGATTTGATCCCTGGCGTGCCGTGCGGCCCTGCTCCCAGGGCCCGCACAGACGACTGAGACTCGGCATGGGGGCGCTCGCCCGCCAGTAATCGCAGAGCTTGGGAGACTGAAAACAGAAGCACTACCAGTCGGCTCTACCTACATAGTGAGACCCTGTTCTAAGCACAGAAAAACAATTAAAAAGAAATACAAAGCTTGGGAAGTGGTGTACTCTGCTATTTCCCTTGCTGCTAATTCCCAGTATCAAACCAAAACCAAGCCTGAAGTGTAGTTGCTCTGAAGGATGAATAGTGAATTAGCACCTAACAAGCCTTTTCAAGATAGTGGTATGCTTCTGAATAGGTGGTTCTCTTACCCATAAACTTGACTATAGTGCATGCCACAATATAAAGTTAGTTTTTCGGGCCAATTGTGTAGTCTAGTGGGAGCACTCCCTAATCTAAACAAGAACTATCCTTGGCACCATTGAAATACACAAAATTAGCATTGCCATGCAATAAACTTATCTGATCTGTAAGGAATAAAGAAGGTTCCAGGGGCCTGGCAGTGGCTCAGTGATCTGAAGCGCCTACTTGGGGAAGCTTGGGCGGCTTCAGGGACCACGGTTCGATTCCCGGCGCCACATGCCGTGCCAGCCCTGCCCTCGGGGCAGGCTGAGCCGACCATAGAAATGAGTGAATAGGCAAACAAGGGTTCTGAAACAAGAAAAGAAAGAAAGAAAGAAAGAAAGAAAGAAAGAAAGAAAGAAAGAAAGAAAGAAAGAAAGAAAGAAAGAAAGAAAGAAGGAAAGAAAGAAAGAAAGAAAGAAGGTTCCAGGCTGGATTGATGCAACATACTTTTAAGGTTAGCAGTTTCCAGTTGTCTTGAAATGTCATGCTTTATGTCCTTAATATTCACACGGTGGTGGATGTCTGTAATCCCAGCACTTGGAGGCTAAGGCAGGATTGTTGAGTTCAAGGATGGCCTGAACTACATAGCAAAACCCTGTCTCAAAAAAGATCACATGTACAAAGTTCATTTTTGTATACACACAGTAAGGTGATGAATTTTCAGTGGAGTTTAAACTGGGTTCATACAATACCATTTCATTTATTTTGTTGTGAGGAGAAAATTTTATACAGACAGGTGAAAAGACAATTCTTACATACTTTAAGGAGGAAGTCATCTATAAAATCTCAACACCCAAAACACTTTCATTCATGATCATTGCTGGAATATTTTATTTAAAAATGTGTGACAGTGAATGGATACAACCATACTTGATTCTGTAACTGTACACACATGTACACACACACATACATACAAGTACAAAGTATGTGTCACTGTCAGCCTGTTGAAAGAATTAACTAGAATGTTAATGTAGATGTTTACACTTCATTTGACAATAGTTTGTCTGAACTCAGATTCTGGTTGCAAAGAAAAATAACACCAATGGTTGTCAATAACAACAATTAAAGAATAAGTGTTTTGCCTTGGGCCAAAATTTTCAAAGATGTGTAATCTTCTAGATTCTGTTAACCTAAAAAAATTATTATCCTTAACTACAAGTAAATGGACTCTTACAGTTACTAATGATTATTTCTGCAACAGAGTATATAGAAGATATATATATATATATATATATATATATATATATATATATATATGTCACTGTTGCCAAAACACTGTTCTCTGTAGAGCTTAAAAAAGTATTGTCATAATAAAATCATTTTAAGATCTTATTTAGATGCTACTGCATATTTGAACTATGCAAAACCAAAAGTAGCAACCCATCTTTTGTAGAGGAAGCCTTTTAAACAAACTCTAAAGAGATGTTTTAGTAGATTATGTTCAAACACAGCAGCACTTTATTAACAAGAACAGAGAAATATGATCACAAGGAAATACTTAAAAAGTCTGAAATGAATGGTATCTTGGGCAGCAAAAATGAGTACCAATGAGGGTAAGCATCCTAACATCTCATAGCTGCGGAATGAATGTGGCTCGTAAGCAAGGAAAGACAAGGAATATTTACATCACACATTGGAAAATAATTCTTTACTTTGGGAAAGGTACGGAAAAAAGAACATTTGTGTACATTAATGGGGTCAATCCACTACTAGATTTTAATACTGTGTGGTACTGATTTTCTATGCAATGAAGTCAATTTATGTTGATAGGCACAATTTTTTTGATTGAGGCAGTCCAAACCCACCTGACCTCTAGCCACTGGGTCTAACAGTACACTACTACTTGCAACATTGATAGATTTTCTTGAGGCCTTCACTAGTGCTAAATCAGCACATTAACATAATCTAAAATGAAAATGATGAAGGGCACAAAGCTGCCCCTATTCTGGTACTATATGAAGAGAATCTGTGATTAACATTATTTAAGACACTTTTGTAGTATATTTGTGGGCCACTCATTTAGCTGAGTGAACACTAGTGTTTTAATAAGGCCCCCCCTTTTTAATCACGTATCTCTAAGCAAATATTTGGAATGCTCAAAAGATTCTTTTAGTCTCCCAGAGCCTCCTGAGACATTAATTTAAAGTGGGATTTGATAAGAACAAACATGTTCGATCTTCAGATTCTACATGCAAAAGCAGAAAGTTTCTGTTTAAATTCTGGGAAATGTGTCTTAACTGTGAAACAGAAAAAAGATCAAATCAACACAATGTTAAAGGATGCAACAGATATCAAGGTCAATGCCCAACCATCTTCAATCCTTATACCGTGTGCAAAACTGAGGGACAAGTAGGACAAATTCAATTAGATGGTTTGAGGAAGATGTTTTCCTAGTTGATGCACAAGAAATTATTTCATGAAACTACAGACATGGAAGAGGGGGCAGTTTTATGTTTGTTGCTGTGTCACCTTTATTATGTTCCTAGTGTCACTGAGACTCGCTTAAAAATAGGCTGAACCAAGAAAATCCAAATCACCAGCCGCCTTTTCCTCCTTTCTTCTTTTTCTGTTGCTGTTTCTTTTTTGTTGCTGGAGCCCCTGCAGGCTTCTGGTGTCGCGGGGGTATGATGTTACTTGTAGAGGCAGAGACAGCTGCAGCACTACCGGGTCTTGGGGAGGTGGGAGGGCTGCTCACAGTTTTACTGGCATCCCTGATATCAACACATCAGAAAAGTTAGTCATTTAGAAGTTCAACAAAAGAAAAGGGTATTAAGATATATATATATATATGCGGATTTTACTTTCTATACCTAATAATCTCTCACACATTTTCCTTTAAAGGTGGGCTGCTCAGCTCCCTACACATTTTTATTTTGAACTTTTATGGGCTAATAACTAAAGAATAAGTAATACATGATATAGGTCAATTTTTTTTTTTTTTTTTGTGGGACCAGGGTTCAAACTCAGGACCTTGCACTTGCCAGGCATGCACTTGTACCTCTGAGCTATCTGCCTGGCCCCTAGGTCAATTTTTATTTTTTTATTTTATTTTTATTTTTATTTTTTTGTGGGACCAGGGTTCAAACTCACGACCTTGCACTTGCCTAGCAGGCACTTGTGCCTCGGAGCTATCTCCCC
>PVJA010022502.1:0-26599 GCA_004027025.1 Myocastor coypus
ACACACACACACACACACACACACACACACACACATTCAACCCCAACAACAGTACTTAATTTGTAAATAAGTGCAGTGAGTTTTCTTGCATTGCAAGTCTCATGAGAAAGGGATGGGGACAGCTCAAGTGACAGCAACAAAAGGAGCTCTAATTTGCCACAGATTTTGCCGCTGGGCTAGTCACCTGGGCCAGGTTCAATCACTCCTTTCTACATAATCTACATAACTCACTCTCTAGGAAGAATCAGAGCAGCCTAGAGAAACTCCACCCATCCGCCACTGGATGGACTGGATGGAAGGATGACCCCACATGCTCTGCTGCTGTCTAGCACGCATCAAGACAGAACGATAAACCCTGCCCTGCACAAGAACAATTTATACCAACAAGTCCAAATTCTAGGGTGCATAAGAATCATCTGGGGGATTATAAAATATGAATGAAATACAAAGTCTGACCCAGCAGCTCTAGGCTGGAGCCCAAGAATCTACAATTTTGAAAAAGTACCAATCGGAGTGGTAGACAACTACAGCTATAAAGGTTTACAGGGATGCAAAAGCCGAGAGAAAAATTTTGTTCTGAATTGGAGGTAGGTTCCGATACTAATGCTAATGTGTATATCCATAAGCAGTTTCTTGTTTTTATTTTTTATTTTTTCCTTTTAAACACTGTAGGGGAAAAAAAAATTGTCAAAAGAAAAAGGGGCTGGGGAGATGGCTCCATGGCACAAGCGCCTGCCTGGCAAGTGCAAGGTCATGAGTTCAAACCCCAGTCCCACAAAAATAAATAAATAAACAAAAACAAACAAACAAACACTGTAGGGCTAGGGATGTAGCTCAGCAGCATAAGTGCCTGCCCAACAAGTGCAAGGTTCTGAGTTCAACCCCCACATCACAATCAATAACTCAATCACTGTGTTACACATGACAGAGGTTTTTTATCCAATAGTTATTGGAGCACATAGAAAATTAAACACCGCTTCCACTCATATTTCAACATTAGCAGTTCACAGCTGGAGCTGATTGAAAACATAGCTGACGTGCATATCCCCAAAGGCCAGTATCCTTGTGGGACACCAGGAGTAAGGACTCTCAGAATGAAAACACGGTGAAAAAGAATCATGTGATCAGCCCCCAGTGGCAAGAGAACAGCAGAGCAGCAAGAAGGCCCCAGTAGCTTCTCACCTCCACCACCCCTAGGGAAGCACCACAGTCTAGCCACGTGCACCAGGAGAACCAGACTCACCCTTACGGCGTTGGCCTTCACCTGGGACACCTGGACCATTCTCTGCAGATGCCACAGCAGCACATCTTCTGTGAGGTCATTCTCGGGCAGAGAGTACTGGTACACGTGGTACTGGAGCCTCCACCTCAACTCCGGGCCCATCCCAGCATCACAGAGCGGAGGAGTCGCGTCTCTAAAGCCGGCCAAGAAAACAGAACATTGGAGGTAAATGGCTGCAGCTTGGGACCACACGCCTAAGTGAAACAAGCCAGACTCACATGGGATATGTCCTGTTGTCTCCCTGGGATGAACAAACTGAAAGTGTACATAAGACCCAAAATGTGCAACAGCTACTGTGAAAGAGAAGTAACTGCTCAAAGGGAATGAATAGTGTGATGGAGGAAAGGAAAAAAGGAAGGGAAGGGGGATTTGGGGTTAGCTCAGTGGTTAAAGCCCCTGCGTGGGAATTCCTGTCAGGCACAGGGGATGGCGGTTCGATCCCCAACCCCACCATCAAGGCAGCCTGAGCCAGCCAAAAAAAAAAAAAAAAAAAAAAAAAAAAAAAAAAAAAAAAAAAAAAAAAAAAAAAAAAAAAAAAAAAATATATATATATATATATATATATATATAGATATATAGATATATAGATATATAGATATATAGATATAGATATAGATAGATATATATATAGATATAGATATATAGATCTCCCTCTCTCTCTCTATATATATATATATATAAATGCACAAGATAGCTAAGATAAGTAGACTACTAATCTCTATTAGTTCATTAAAAAGAATAATTCATGCTTTTATACTGTTTGATTAACCTTTCAGCCTATATCTTGTAATCTGAACTACTTCAAAGATAACAATATATATTACATATATTAACCATTGTTAATAGATTACCTTGCTTTGAAACTCTGTATTATTATTTTTCTCCTGAAAATAAAACAAATTAGCCAGGTGCAATGGCACATGCCTGTAATCCCAGCGCTTGGTGGCTGAGGCGGGAGGATTACAGCGAGTTAGAGATCAGCCTGGGCTATGAAGAAAACTCAAACCCAGCCTGAACTGTATAGTGAGACCCTATCTCAAAAAGACCAAAAAGGAAAAAATAAAATTTTTAAAAAGATTTAAAAATAGGGGCCCGGCAGGATGGCTCAGTGGTCTAAAGCGCCTGCTTAGGAAAGCTTAGGCGGCAGCAGGGACTACGGTTCGATCCCCCCGGCACCACATGCTGTGCCAGCCCTGCCCTCAGGGCAGGCTGAGCCAGCCATAAAAATAAATAAACAAACAAAAGTTCTGAAACAAGAAAAAAAAAAATAAAATAAATTTTTAAAAAGATTTAAAAATAGAACAGCAGTCTTGTGTGGGACAAGGTCCACCTATGAAAACAACCCAAAAACTCCAATCAAACCCTTTTTGGGGGACCAGGGAGATAGCTCAGTAGAGTAAGTGCTTGCCTGGCAAGCACAAGGTCCTGAGTTCAATCTCCAATACCATAAAAAAAAAAATCTTTTCTTCTTCATTGCTGGGGGCCTTGAGTAGTTCAGGCAGCTGCTCTACTCTCAGATTAGCATTACTGCAGACTGATCAGGCCCAGGGTCTTCCAAAGAAGTGGATGGTGAAGGCTTAAATAAAAGTCAAGTGGTTTGAATTCTGGGCTCTGGGAGATTCAAACCCCTCTCACAGAATTTTAGATTCTCTGGGGCTAAGACAAAGAACTCTTGACAGCCCATAATTATTTTGTTATCAAACAAAGGAGGGAAATACTGAAGAAAATACAAGAAGCTGGGCAGGACTATAGGAATCCCTTTATTTATTTTATTTATTTATTTATTTATTTATTTATTTTTTGTCTTTTTGAGACAGGGTCTCACTGTGCAGTTCAGGCTAGTCTTCAACTCACTTTTGTAGCCCAGGTTGGTCTCGAACTCGCACTGATCCTCCTGCCTCAGCCTCCCGAGTGCTGGGATTACAGGCGTGCGCCACCACGCCTGGCTGGAATCCCTTTAAGGACTTCTCCAAGTAATATATTACGCCAACTTAGGAGAACTATATTATCTCCAGGAAGGCCTTCATCCTGGGAATACCATGCCTGCAGCTGCAGTCTTTCTCTAGTTAATTGAGGTTAGAGCCAGGTGTGCTTAGCTGTGGCTTTGCTTTGTTCTCTGAGGCCTGATGGCTTCACAGGTCCTTACAAGCCTCAGTCAGCTGGGACCAGTGACTCAGAGGTCCACTTACTGCCCACTTCCAGAGGGGGGGCCTTGGCCTTGGGCAGCCTCCCAAGTACGCAGGAAGAGCTCATCAGTTAGCATCAATCCTGCTCGGAGCCACTTCGTAGTGCCTCCATCACTCTACCACTGCGCTGCAGTCCTAGCACTCGCTGCCAACGTCCACAGCAACAATCCCGATTCCCAAGTTCCCCTTCCACAGAGGCAGATATGGCATTCTGGAGAAAAGTGTCACAGTGCTAGGGACAAGTGATGCATGCCCTAGGTGATGGCATTAGCAGGCTACCTTTGCAAGGTAACGAGGTCATTAGCACCTGTGTGTCAGAGACCCCAAGAGCTCCCTAGTCCTCCTTCTGTCTTATGAGGATACAGGGAGAAGCATGTAACCTGGAACCAGGGCCTCACCAGTGCCCAACCAGGCTGCATCCTCACCTTAGACTTTAACACCCAGAGTTATGAGATGTAAACTTCACTGGTCAGAACCCACCCACTCGGGGCCCAGAAGGACAGTTCGGTGGTCTAAAGCGCCTGCTTAGGAAAGCTTGGACGGGTGCAGGGACCGCAGTTCGATCCCCAGCACCACATGCTGAGCCAGCCCTGCCCTCAGGGCAGGCTAAGCCAGCCATAAAAATGAATAAATAAACAAACAAAAGTTCTGAAGAAAAATAAATAAAATAAATTAAAAATTAAAAAAAAAGAACCCACCTGCTCTGTGGTACAAGCTGACCATCCTGCTGTGACATTTGAAAAGCTTTTTAAATTTATTATTATTATTATTATTATTATTATTATTATTACTGGCCCAGTCTGCCCTGAAGGTGGGGCTGGTGCCACGTGGTGCTGAGGATTGAGCCTCAGTCCTGGCAGTTGCCTAAGCTTGCCTAAGCAGGTGTTTTAGACTGCTGAGCCATCTTGCAGATCCCCTTGGAAAGATTTTGACTCCGGATTTTGAGATTAGAGATGTTCAACTGGTAACATCTATACAAATATTCCAAAATTCAAAGAAACTGAAATCTGAACAGTAGCCATGCTAGATAGGAGATTCTTAGTTAATCTACACTGTCTTGTAAGACACACAGAGAGGCAAGTCGAGTGACCAGAGTCTACTGAGACTTGGTCACTGTGTGCATGTGGGTAAGTCACTTCAGTAACCCTTAGAAAACCTCTCAGTAACCTAAGGACAGTTGCCCTTTCTTCATAAAATTGTGAGGATTAAGTGACACAGAACATGTGGCACTCACTGCTATGACAGATGCCAGGTAAGATACTGTTATTCAACATCATTGCTACTGTTAAAGTAGAAACTGAGGCAGAATTAATTTAAAGTGCTTTATAAAGCTAGGATGGCCAGGTGTGGTGATACACACCTACAAGGTAGAGGCAGGAGCATCACCTCCAGTTCAAGGCCAGTGTAGGCTACAAAGATTGACCCTGTCTCAAAAAAACAAAACAGAACAAAAGCTAAAGGGCCAGCCAGGTAGCTCAGCAGAATAAAGAACCTGCTTAGGCAGACTCAGGGACTGTAGGGGATGGGGTTCATCCCCAGTGTGCTGTGCCGGCCCCGCCCCCGGGCCATACTCAGGCAGTGATTGAGTCTAGGCGTGGTGGCACGCACCTGTAATCTGTATAGTGAGACCCTGTAATAAATACATAAAAATGAAGAAATTAAAAAAAAAAAAACAGAACAAAAGCTAAGCTCATGTCAAATGCAAATCTGGCTCTTCAAATTAAAAAAAAGTTCATAAAAATGCCAGGCAGGAAGTAATATATATAATATATATATAAAATATATATATTATATATATTACATATATATTATATATATATTTGTTTGTTTATTTATTTATTTATTTATTTATTATGGCCTATGGCCGGCTCAGCTTGCCCTGGGGTGGGGCTGACACAGCATGTGATGCCGGGGATTGAACCCTGGTCCCTGGGGTTGCCTAAGCTTGCCTAAGCAGGTGCTTTAGATCGCTGAGCTATCTTGCCAGCCCCATACTAGCTATAATTGACAGCCATATATTAGTAATGAGGTTTAAAATTTATACTAATTCCTCCTCAGTTTTTCAAAACAATTCAATTTCATTACAGAGAACTATAGATTTCCTAATCTATACAATACTTGTGAATGTTCTCAAAGCAATTTTAGGAGACAGGAGACAGTCATACCTTGCATAGCCTATGTTTGCTGGGGCAAATTTGATAGTTGTTTCAAAGAAATTATACTCCAAGTAAATGTTGGGATCAATATCTAAATCAAACTCCAAATTACAGCCTCCAGGGATAGGATCTGGATGAAAAATAAGGAAGTTACTAAATAAAGAATTGTTACATATGCAAATCAAAATTTAAAAAAAGAAGTTCAATAAGAACTCTCCATAAAAAAGTTAAACATTAAACATGCTTTGATACTACCTCATAAACTGGGGTTAAAGAGAATAAAGTTAGCTGAGAGTAAGCACAGGACTAGAAGCTTTTTCTGTGAAGGGCCAGACAATGAGTATTTTAGGCTTTGCAGGTCTGCAGCCCTCTCTGACAACCACCTAACCCTCTGCTTGTGGTGAAAAGCCACTGCAAACAATAGAGAAATCAATGGTCATAGATGTGTTTCCACAAAACTTTATATGTAAATGAATGGACATGGCTGTGTTGCAATAAAACTTTATACACAAAGACTGTTAGCAAGGTAGATATGGCTGGTGATCTCTAATTTGCCAATCTCTGCTCCCCAGTTAAAAGCATTAAAATAGACATTCTTAAATTAGTATTCAGAAGTAGGTTTCAGGGTTTACATGAATACCCTTAAATTGTGTGCCAAATGTTTAACCTGGGCTTTTTCTTGGCGGTAAAGTTCTAACTTCATGGTGGGGGTCTGTGGTCTCTGAAAAGCTTACAGTGCTGTGAATAAAGGGGCCAGGGGTAACACTGCCAGACAGAGAAGGAACTGCAGAGGTAAGAGAGGGAGAAGTGTCCACTTTTCCCAGACCTCTTTCAACAGAGAGACGGATGGGATGGTCCTCACCACTGGAACAGCATGAGCATCCATCAAGGAGTGAACATAAAAGACTCAAGACCACTTTGGAGAATCTCAGTTGGCTATTTAATCCAGTTTACATTAATCATATGGCTCAAAGAGCTCTTGTTTCCTTACTAGAAATCCTAGGCATGACCTTTGAGTATAGCAAAACTAAAGGACATCAGTTGACACCAGCTCAGCTCCACAGGAAGCCTGGCATATCATGTACACAGGAGGAGGGTTGCCACTTCCACGCTTGGCTCTCACTTTGCGTGGTCTTGCAATGCTGGGGGCAGGTTTCTCATGCCTCGGGCACGCATGCTTCAGTCGCATGTGCGGTCTTCCTCAGAACTCGGAGGTCTTCTACTTGCTCCTTTTCCTGCACTTACAAATCTTCCCCCATGCTGTACTCCAGCGGAAGCTCCACAGTTTTTCAAAATTTTTCAGAATAATGCACTGTCCTTCATGGAAGCCTGAAGTCTATGGCTTTTTATCAGGTGATTACCTCTTAATTACAGATAACATTTTTTCCCCACTAATCATTTGATCTGCAGTTCCTTTACTTCCTTTACTGCTGTTTTTCCTTGCTTTTACCCCTGACCTTCAGTAGTAGGGTAAATTCCCACCCCTCACCGTTAGTCCTCAGTCACTGTGACTGTGTTGTCTACTACTCTGTCACTAAAATGAACCCCACTAAAGGCAGCCACTGGGTCCTCCCAGCTCTACCACAGGACGCCCCCAGCCACCTCTCTCTGCAGCCTACTGCTCCAGCTCCTTCAGAAGGCTGGACCTGGGGCTCTCTTACCTGCAGGGCCACCCCCTCAGTCCTGCCCTTCTTCTTCAGCAGTAAATATCCCCCTGAGACTTGCCTGACACTCGGTAGTCACTAGGGAAGTATCTGCTGCTATCTCCACCCCTGCCCAAGTCTCTAAGCACCCACCCGACCAGTCTCACTGGATTTATTTGAGCATCAAAGATCACTCCTGCCCTGCAGGCCCCTACTGGCCACTACACATTTCCGCCCGGATGTCCCCAAGCCTCTTGGCGTCATCCTGTCCTAAACGGAAGTCACTGTCCTCTCCATCCCTCCTGTGCAACACCCAGCACCACAACCCCGCTGTTCCTCCATTCCTACACCAGGTCTGCATCACTGTCTCCCGGGCTTCCACACAGGAGGCCTGGATCCTCTCTGGTCACCCTGTCACTGGTCAGTCCAGCTGCCAAAGCTCTTCGGCCCAGCCCTCTTCTCCACTCCCTGGCTGGTGCCTCTGCTTAGATCCTCATTTCTCACTTTGAGCCCTCAAAGCTGTGCTGAGTTCAGGCTGTGCTGTGCCTTCCCCAATCTCAACCCCTCACCGCTTCTAAACTTAGCTTCCTAAGAGATGAAAGGAACCGCCTTGTGCCTCTGCCTGCAAACCCTAGGATTCCTTAGAACTGGCCTCAGGATGCAAGCAAACCACAAACTGCCTGCAAGGCCCTTCTCGATCAGGCTCCAGCCTCACCCACCCACAGTCACCAGCCCCCAAACACTCCCCTCTTCTTCACATTATGCTTCTGCTTCCTCTGCCTGTGGAACTACAAAATAGTTTGGAGCCCTGTTACTGCTTTTCCTGAAAGGCTTTTGAGTGAATAAATGATTTTCAGTCATTACCTGCAATTATGATGCCTAAACATCTCTCTCTCTCTCTCTCTCTCTCTCTCTCTCTCTCTCTCTCTCTCTCTCTCTCTCTCTCTCTCTCTCGCTCTCGCTCTCGCTCTCTCACTCTCTCGCTCTCTTTTGGTGTTGGTGGTACCAGGGACTGAACTCAAGACCTTGCACGTACTGGTTGCCAGGCAAGCACTTATTCCACTGAGCTATCTCCCTGGCTATTCGAACATTTCAGATTCAATACATTGCACTTGTAACAAACAATCTTAACAGGATGACTTCTCTTCTATCTTCACAAACATATCCCACAGTCCACAGAGTAACAGCAGGTCAAAGACAGAAAGGTTACCTCTTTCTGAGTAGGACAGTGGGATGGCCACACTTTGGACAGGCTTGGCATCCAGAGACTCCAGATACCAGGTGCACATACTCTGCTCCGGTCTCAGAATGGAAACCAGTCCCCTGTCATTGCCTGTTCCTGAAGTATTGGGAAAGACAGTCTGTAATTAAGAATAAAAGTCATTGTGATTAGAGAACATAGCACACTATAGACACTCCAGAGGTAATCAAGTGTGGGTACCCTACTCTAAATGGCCTCAATATAAAGAGGGGGAGGAGCCCAGAACTTCTTCCATAATTAAAGAATTCTTTTATCCCTAGGCTCCCATGACTACACCTACACACGAGAGAACTCTTCAAAGTGTGTAGCTGTCTTAGTCAGTTTGGGTTGCTATAATGAAGTCGCATAAATTAGGTGCTTTATAAGCAATAAAAACGTATTCCTTACAGTTCTGGAGGCTGCAAGTCTGCGATCAGATTGCTGACACAGTCAAGTTCAGGGGAGGGCCATCTTTGGGGCTGCACGCTGCCAACTTCTAGTGATAGCCTCATGTGGCAGAGGGGACAGGAAGCACTCTGGGCAGGGTGCGGTCTCTGGGCTAAGGATACTAATTTCATAAAGGCAGAGCTCTCATGACCTAAAGCCTCCTGCAGACCCATGTGCTAACACTGAGGCACCAGGAAGGGGCAGGGAACAGTACACAGCCATGACCCTTGGTCAGGAAGTGCATTGGTGAAGTTCTCAAGCCGTCCAACTCACGTGCATAAGGCTTACTATACCACGGCCAGTGAGATAGCTCAGCAGTCTAAAGTGCCTACTTACACAAGCTTAGGCAAGCGTAGGGACTGAGGTTCGATCCCTAGCACCACATGCCATGCCAGCCCCACATACAGGGCAAGCTGAACTGGCCACAAATAAAAGAAAAAAAGAAAAGATTTATTATGCCACGTACTGGGGCTACCAAGATAAAGACATCAACCCAGGCTTCAAAAGCTTCACAGATGGTAGAAAGCTTGAGTTATTATATCATAACATGCACTATTTGATAGGTTTTGATACATGCAAATACCTATGAAACCATCAGTAATCCAAGACAGTGAATATATGCATTACCTCCAAAAGTTTCTTCATTCCCTTACCTGATCCTTCTCCACACTCCTGCCTTCTAGAATCTTCCATGCTCAGCTATCTATCTAAAAAGCTTTCTGAATAATAAAATGCTAAGCTCAGAGGTAACAGAGTCAGTGTTCTCATAAAGCTAAGAAAGTGGGAAGAGGAAGGGACTGCTCGATTTCAATGTAACAAACGTTCAGCATGAACTGATGACCTACAGGGTGAATCGCTTCAGAGAACCAACTCTCACGATGACTCAAAAGGGGAAAAAACACCAGCACCACACACGCTACGTCAGGAAGAACACAGGAAACAGAAACAACTGTCTTCAAAGAGCCCACTGTGAGAGCCACATGTAGCAGGGGCATCATCTTCTAAGCAGGGCAAAGAGTGGGGACTAACGATGGCCCAAGAGAGGAACTCTGGGATAACGGAGGAAAACGAGGGCCCTTGCTGCATGGAGATGCAGGCCTCTCTTGTCCCTTACGGGTCCTGCTCACATCTCTGTCAGTTTTCTGAGGGGAAAATAGGCCCTGCAGCTACTTTATTGGCTACCGTGAGAATTAACTCTGGAAAGTCAAACACAAGGATCCTGAACAAGGACCCAAAGTCCCACTGAGTTTCTGGACATTCCCATGGGAACGTACCCATACAGGCCCTCATGAAATTCTGTCTTTTTCTGGAAGAGTCTCTAGATTTGGGCCATCTCTGGCCTCAGGAACTCTGGAGTCACCAGCCTTGTACACAGCAAGCACTCCATATGGAAATGCCTTTGTCCACACCCCTGTCTCTTTTATCTTCATGGCTCCCACAAAATCTTCTTATTTGTGACAACCTGGATGAAACTGGAGACTATTATAATATTAAGTGAAATAAGTCAGGCTCACAACGCCAGTACCATATGATTTCACTCCTGTGCGGAATCTACCAGAATATGCTAAGACACGGACACGTGCTGAGAGCCGGCCTGGCGTGGTGGCGCACACCTGCAATCCCAGCACTGAGGAGGCTGAGCCCTGAGCCCAGCTTGGGCTGCAGAGCCAGCTCAAGGCCAGCCTGATCTGCATAGCAGGACCCTGTGGGGGTGGGGAGGCGCTGAGAGCTGCTGGGAGGGGACCAGAGGTCAGGGAGAGAAGAGGAAAGGGTGGAGAGAGGTTGCCGACCCGTGGGGGCTGGGTTATAGTGAGGGGGCAGCAGGAAGCTCCGACAACACTGTTGCACAGGAGGTGACCATGGGTAACATCGTGTACCATCTCCAAAAGGCTAGGAGTTTGAAGGTTTTCACCGTAAAGAGAAGATAAATCTTTGAGGAGGCAGGTAGAATTAGTCAGATTTCAGTATCACACAAGCTAGGCATCTACAGAAACATCACAGGGGTACCCCATGAATATGTATACTTCTACTCTTATTATCAGTTAAAATACATTCAGAATTAGCATTAAATATAAATACTGTCTTCGCTGTGATGTCATGAGAAGGAAATGGTTCTTTGCCAGTCAGAAACCTTTTAATTATATAGAAAGAGCGGCTCAAAAAGATTTTTTTTTTTAACATAGCTAGCAAAAAAGGGGGGATGTGGGCTCAGTGACAGATTTCTGTAATGCAAACTACTTGGCAGGCTGAGAAGCACAAGCAAGCTCAAGGCCAGCCAGGACAACTCAGTGAGATGCCCCCTCAGAATAAAACACCAGGGCTGGCAAGATGGCTCAGCAGTCTAAAGCGCCTGCTTAGGCAAGCTTAGGCAACAGAAGCAACAGACCCCGGTTCAATCCCGGTACCACATGATGCGCCATCCCCCTACCAAAAGGGGCAGGAGGTGGCTCAATGATAGCATACCCCTGGGCTGGATCCCTAATACCAAAACAAAATAAAAAACACACCTCCTTGTCATTTTAGTATGTCTCTTTTTTTTTTTTGTCTTTTTGAGACAGGGTCTCGCTATGCAGTTCAAGCTGGCCTTGGGCTCACTTTTGTGGCCCAGGCTGGTCTCAAACTCACACCAATCCTCCTGCCTCAGCCTCCCAAGTGCTGGGATTACAGGCGTGCACCACCATACCCGGCTAGTATGTCTCTTAAAAAGGAGATAGATTGACCAATTTGTCGGTCTGTCTATCTATCTATCTATCTATCTATCTATCTATCTATCTATCTACTGTCTTTTTGTGACAGGGTCTCACTATGTAGGTCAGGATGGTCTTATAGCTTAGGCTGGTCTCAAATTCCCAAAGATCCTCCTACCTCAGCCTCCTCAGTGCCACCAAGCCTGGCAGGAGCTACAGTGATAGGAGCCAGAAATTCACTGTCCCCAGGGAGCAAGGCACAAAGAAGGGAGCCAGAGGAAAGCTGCCCCTGCTAATCCCTGCAAGGTGGAGACAAAGTAACAGACTCCTGGAGGGGGAGCCCCACCGCAGTGCTTTGTTCCTTTACCCGGGAAGTTACCAAGTAGTGAAGACAACAGCTTGCTTACACCACGTCAGTCCCACACGTTCCTTAGCCTGTTTGTAGCCCTCAGTAAAAGTGAGAAGTTTCGCAGGCTGGTGGCTCACTTAAGAGACTAAGCTCAGTGAGACCTCCGAAGCTATATTAATCTACTCTTCCCGTCCTTTCCTTGAGCTCCCTGATACCATACAACAGGACATTTATTTTTTAATTTCACACCAGGAAAAAAACAAATAAACAAACTCAGTCTCTCTTGATGAGTTGGGGTACTTCTTTGTGTGGCAAAATCAGTGGGTTACAGACACTGTTATCTCCTAAAGTTGGTGTAATTTATTCTTCTTTCTTTTTTCTTGCTTCCATTTCTAGTTTATTAACTACCTTACATGTGCACATGGGCACATGTGCACCCATACACACACACACACACACATGCACGTGTGCACTTTCCTCTTCTTTAAATCTTTAAAAAATTTATTTTGGTTACACACACAGCTTTAAAACCTTCATGGTAAGATTAATAAAGCAGGAATTAAAAAATCCAAAATATTTAGTAAGAAAGGCAGTAGGACCAGTGCCTGCAATACCAGTTGCTTTGAGATAGATTTGTTGACCAAACTCCAGAATACTGTAAGAGAGACTCAGATGACATAAGACAGTGCAGCTTCATCAGGAGTGAACTACATTCATTAGTCTAAAGGATCACACAGGCGAAAATAAACAGATCTATAGAAATCTGTCACATGTGGAAGGTCCTTAGCAGCTTAAGGATCATCCAAAGCATTTTAAAAAAACTTTACAGGGCTAGGAAGATAGCTTGATGGTCTAAGTGCCTGCTTGGCAAGCACAAGGACCCGGGTTCCATCCTCAGTACTGCATGCATATGCCAGCTGCCAAAACTAGGCGTGAAACTACACATGGTGGTGCATACCCGTAATCCCAGCACTGGGGAGGCTGAGACAGGAGGATCACTACAAGTTCAAACTGCGTAGCAGGACCCTCTACCAAATAAGTTAACAAAAAGTTAAAAAAATAAATAACCTTCCAAATCTGAGGCTACAGGGCCGGAGAGTTCAGTAGCCTAAAGCACCTGCTTAGGCAAGTTTAGGAAACTGCAGTGACTGCAGTTCAACCCCCAGCACTACATGCTGTGCCAGTCCCACCCCCAGGGCAGGCTGAGCCGGCCATAACATAAAATAAACAAAGTTTAAAAAAACAAAAAAACAACAAATGTGAGGCTACGTTTAAAGAGTCAGTGATGACAACTAGAACGGTGTCCTTAACTGTACTCTACCGAGCAGCAATGAGCAAAGTGTTATGACTTTTATTTGCATGTGAGACTCAAAAGAATCAAGTTGATCCCAGTGGTTTCTTAATAAATGACAGTACTGCCAGGGAGATAGCTCAGGGGTACAGGTGCCTGCCTGGAAAGTACAAGGTCCTGAGTTCGATCCCTAGTTCCACAAAATAAAAAATAAACTAAATGGTTGGACAATAGGAACACATGCCAATATACTGTCAGGTAAAAATCACTAAGGAGCCCCTGGAATAACAAAATATAAAAGTGAAAAATCATGAGGGAATGGCAAATGCAGGGCCCCTCCCACAAGACTCGGCCTTTCTGTCCCTTGGCCCCAGGCAGCCACACTCAAGCCGGGCCTGTGGTCCACACCATGCCCACTCAGAGCCACTCACCTGACTAGATTCCATCTAGGTTCTTTGTAAAGCATTTAAGGTACAAGCTAAACATCAAATTCTAATGCTTACACTAAATACAAGACTCACATCAAATGATTTTTTTTAATATTATTATTTTTAGCTGCAATACTTCTTTGTACTTACCCTGGAATAGGAAATTGTGGTATTCTGATACTGTGTGTGTATCTGGAAGATGAGAAATGTCACATTGCTTGAAATGTGGTTCAAAATGGCTTCCTGTGGAGACGGCCCGTTGAGCTGCAAGTATTTAAATTTCCCGATGGAAAATTCAAGAAAACCTACAAAGGGAGAAAGTTTTCATTAGAAGACTATGTCTCTAAGGAGATAGCTCAGTGACATAAGTGTCTGCCTGGCAAGCACAATGTCCTGAGTTCAAGCCCCGGTACCACCAAAAAAAAAAAAAAAAAAAAAAAAAGACTATGTCTCTGACATCAATTTGTAAAAGTCACATTTATAAACAGAACATTCACTGAGGAAGCCAAATAGCAGCTGGTGACGCTGCACAATGGTAGAGCGAGCTGGAGCCCCTGAGTTTAAGCATCAGCACAGGAAAAGGGGTCCTGAGGGCCATTCAGCTAGAAAATGGCAGTGTTGAAGGCTACAATGGAAGAATTGTGTTTTAAGAGATGTGACTACTTGGTGCTAAACATGCATCCTCAGACCACAGAAAATTTTTCCATTGGGTAGGAGAATAACTATTCTCTTCAGAATACAGTGCCTTGGGGCCGGCGAGGTAGCTCAGAGGTCTAAAGTGCCTGTTTAGGCAAGCTTAGGCAACCGCGGGGAAAGTTCAATCCCTGGCAACACCACATGCTGCACCAGCTCCATCTCAGGGCAGGCTGAGCTGGCCACAACACAAATAGTTTTAAAATAGTAATAAAATTTTTTTAAAAATAAAAAAAAAAAAAAAAACAGAATAGAGTGTCTGAGTTTAGGAGAAAGCACCCTCTTGGAAGTGCCCTGAAGAATGTGCTGAAAGTAAAGAATGGTATGAGCCAGTGAATGCTGACACCAGCAGAGACTGAAGAGACAGTGGTAAGCCAGTGTTCGGTGTGTCCGGCAACTCAGGCAATTTACCATACAGCCCGAGGCCTCAGTTTCTCTCATCTTCCAAATGAGCACTGTATTCCCTGACAGAAGCAGGTTCCACCAACATTGGCAAACATGACCGGGGACAGCCCCATGGTGACACGCTTCCACGCAGTCGTGAACCACAGGCACTTTGGAAGAGGGAGCTTACTTTAGCCAGGCATAGGGGCACATTCCTGGAACCCCGGCACTCTGGGAAGCTGAAAAGGGAGGATCACAAGTTTGAGCCTAGCCTAGCAACATGCCAAGAACTTGTCTCAAAATTGATTGATTGATTGATTGATTGATTGGCTGTACTTTAGGGAAGGGTCTACAGGGTGTTCAGGGTCTCACTACTAGATCGGACTCATAGTGATCTGCCAGTTTATAGCCTCCCAAGAGCTGGGATTACAGGCTTGTGCCAACATTCCCAGTCTGGACTCCCATCGTGGTATGCCCCAGGGGTGAGTTCTACAAGGAAGGGCTGGGGCTTCAACCCCCGCCCTTATGCCTGCTTGCAGGCACTTTAATCTGCTGAGCATTTGGCCAGCCTATTGTCTCAAAATTTTAAAAACAGTAGAGATGTAGCTCAGTGCAAAGGCCCTGGGTTCAATCTCTTGCACTACCCTAGCTCATTCTGTCCCTGGTTCTGTGTGCTGTCTCTCCTAGCTAAGGACTGGTTCTTTCTTTTTCTGATCTAATTTACAAATATTTCACCAAAGGAAGCTGGTTTTACTCCTGTGTGGTCCTGGATTCACACCTCCCCTCCAAACCTCTACCCAGGGTACCTCTGTAAATAGCACAATAGCATTACATAGAAAATAGAAAGAAGAAAAAAAGAAAAAGAAAGACAGAGTTTTACATTTAATATGAATGAGAGGAATTGATAAGAAAATGATTATGGGGCTGGGGAGATAGCTCTGAGGCACAAGTGCCTGCTGGGCAAGTGCAAGGTCGTGAGTTCGAACCCTGGTCCCACAAAAAAAAAAAAAAAAAAAAAAAAAGAAAATGATTATAACTCATCAGTGTCCCATAATGGAACTATCATGCCTAGAGAAAAGAAAAGAACACTCTGGATAACACATTCTTACCATTTTCCAAGCAGGCCATTTTTCAATGTTTTTTATAAATTCAAATATTCCATCTGAACCATCAAAAACTATAAAAAATGGTCTACCTGTGAAAGGAAGTCCCCCAAAATACATACAAATGGTACTCAGACTAGAAAAATGATTTAGCTCTCCCCAGTCCCCCAAACTCCACAATGATATATGTTATGGTTTATGTCTAGTTGTTCCCCCAAAGTCTCATGCAGTCATGGGGCAGGGACTTCTATAGATTGAGACTTGACTCATGAGTCACTGGGATTATGTGTTTTAGTACTGATCTAGAGTTTGAGACTTGATCCATGATCCCTGGGATTATGTGTTTTAAGTACTTCTGGGATTATGGGTGTAGCCTAAGGCGGATAGGCTGAGGCAGAGAGCCTGAATGTAATATAAAGAGAAACAGAGACAGACTAGGGCTGTTGCTCTGCTGCCCTGATTGGTTGGCTGCCTCTGTTACCATATTGTTGCTATTCCGCCACCATGAACTGCTGGCCTCTACATTATGCCTCTCTGCCTTGGATCCAGCCAAGTATGAACTGAAACCTCCAGTAACTGAGCTAAATAAAACTTTCCTTCCTTCATTTTGGGTGCTGGGTATTTGTCCCAGCAACGAGAGTAAAAAGTAACTAAGACAATATACTGTCTTCATAACTTAGGCTTTCTTTTTTTAAAATGATAACAGAAAAAAAGATAATCTGTGATTATAATTAAATTTTCAAAAGTCAATAGAAAAATGTGAAATAGGGTAGCCATGACAGTTGGAGATGCCTCCTATTTATATAACCAGAAAGACCTTTCACATTTTCTGTGGACAAACTCCAACCAGAATAGAGATAAAGCATCTCTGTAAAACAGAGCTCAGTAAGGAAGCCTGGGAAATATAAGGGACCTCTGTAGGGTTTTTTTGTTTTGTTTTGTTTTCAGGGAAACCCCTTCTCCCTCCCTTCCCAGCCACATTTTTCACATTTTTCAGGCCTTCCCATCATGGCTATTTTATTAGAAAACCAAGCTATATACAAAACTACATGAATCTCAGCAAATGGCACTAAAAATATTCCTAATATTGCACTTTAATTTTAGTCTCATCTATTTTCTGGCTTCCAAGTCTTAAAAATACCCTTTCTTATCTGTTAGACTAAGCAGCTGGATGTGATAGCACTTTCTTATAATCCCCAGCATTTGGAAGGTCAAGGCAGGAGGACTGCTGTTTGTGGCCAGCCTGAACTACAAAGGGAGACCCTGTCTCAAAAAAAAAAAAAAAATCCTGCTCTAACAAATGAAAACCCCAGGGAGCTAGGGCTGGTGGCGTGCTCCTGTAACGTGGGCACTTTGAGAAACCAAGCCAGGATGATTGCAAACTGGAGCAGAGCCAGGACAAGACAAGTATGCAGACCCTGCACCTTACCAAACATGTAGGCTGAAGTTTCTGCTTCTGACATTTTCTTCAAGTCCAACTAAGACTAGGCATGGTGGCACATGCCTATAATCCCAGCACTGGGGAGGCTGAAAAGAGGAGGATCACTAGGAGTCCAAGCTGCACAGTGGGACCCTGCACCAAACATACAATAATAATAACAATAGTATAATTGCCAAATACAGTTTTAAAAATAATAAAAAAAGAAGTACAGCTAGCATTTTAGGAGTAGATAGTGCTTTCATGTATTATTCTAGGACTTCCAAAAAGCTACAGGAAGATGCCACTTCCTTAACCCCTTATCTGCCACAGGCCAAAAGCAGGCACCTCACAGGGGCCTGAAAGGGAGGGACACTGGCTGTATTATTTAAGGCCTGGTGACATGGCGAGATAAGCTGGTGGTGCTAAGAGTAGCTATCTCCAAGGGTGTATTCTAAAATGTTTTTCTTTACATGGTTTTTCCTTATTTTTTCACATTTTCTATAGTGATCAAAAGGTGTCTTTTTGGGCTGGGAGATAGCTCTGTGGCACAAGTGCCTGCCTGGCAAATGCAAGGTTGTGAGATTGAACCCAGGTCCTACCAAAAAAAAAAAAAAAAAAATTAGGGTCAGCAAGATGGTTCAGCAGTCTAAAGCACCTGCTTAGGAAACTTTAGGCAACTGAGGTTGCCTAAAGTTTAGGGACCACAGTTCGATTCCCGGCACCACATGCTGTGCCAGTCCCACCCACAGGGCAGGCTGAGCCAGCCATAATATATAAAAATAAAAAATAAATTTAAAAAAACAAAAGGTGTCCTTATGATAAATAAATTTCAATCCAAGCTACCTAAGTTCTGACATAAGCATCCAGATTGGTTAATGTCAGCTACTAGTCACTAGGCAACCTTGTGTCACTTGCTATTAACTTTGCAAAAGTATAAATAAAGATAGGTTTCCTTGTGCTATAGCATGGCAATATGTTATAACCATTTGGAGGTGAGTTTTTAAAAAATAACTTTGCTAGAAACCCTCTCCAGACCAGTTATATCAAAATCCCTGAGGGAAGGGTATTCTTTTAAAAACAAGCATTCAGGTAAGGGAGATAGCTCAGTAGACTAGGTGCCTAACTTTTTTTATTTTTTTAGATCAGCATCTTATTTGTACAATTAACTCTAGCATTAAGGAAACCATAATACTTAATAAACTAATATATCTCGGCATATTTCTCTGTTCTATTGTTAATGAACACGAATTTCCAGCTGAGTCATCACAAAGAACTGTGTGTTAGGAGCCATGGAAGCTGGAAAATCAGTCAAAGGTGTGGGTGGGACGAGGCCTCCATGCCTACAGCAAACAAGCTACCTCAGCCCTGAGATAGATATCCTGACTGGTTAATGTCTGCTACTAGTCCCTAGGCCATCTTGAGTCACATATGACTTACTTTGCGGAAGTACAAACAAACATAGGTCTCCTTGTGCTTTTACCAGGCAGACCAGCCGCCACCCAGCCCAGCTTTGGTCTTCTTGTCTGTCTTTCTCATCCCTGCCATCCTTTCTCCCTGAGCCGAACTGATCTGAATGAGACCAGTGGATCCCTACAACTGTGAACATTTTTGTACGTGTCTTTTGGTGCATGTATATATGCGCACTTCTATTGGGTAGAACCTCTGAGTAAAATTCTCAGCAATCCTGTCAACTTCTTAAACACATAGGACTACAGAGGCGCACCATCATGCCTATTGGAAGCTTATTGGCTTGACTGACTGATTAGGAGATTTTTTTTTTTTTTTTTAGACAGGGTTTCACTAGGTAGCCAGGCTGGCCTTGAACTCACTGCAGGGATCCTCCTGCCACAGCCTCCAAAGCACTGATATTTCAGGTGTTTGATATGATGCCCAGCCAGAAGATTCCATTTTAAAGAGATCACCTTCTTAAGCATTTCCTCTATGATTAGTCATCTATGATTATTTATTTATCTGTGATACTGGAGACTGAATTTAGGGCCTTTTCCCTGAACAAGTTCCTAGCCCTTAGCCACTTGTCCTGTCCTAGCTCTGCTCCAATTTGTAATCATCCTGGATTGATCTCTCAAAGTGCCCACATTACAGGTACACAGGACCAGCCCTGGCTCCCTAGGGTTTTCGTTTTTTAAGAGCAGGGTTGTTTTTTGTTTTGCTTTGGTTTTTTGAGACAGGGTCTCCCTTTGTAGTTCAGGCTGGCCACAAACACAGCAATCCTCCTGCCTTGACCTTCCAAGTGCTGGGAATTATAAGAAAGTGCCTTCACGCCCAGCTTTTTGTGTCATTTAAAGAAACTTGGCTAACATATTCCAAGATCCTGTATTAACTTCTGGAAGTTCGTTTTCCCTTTCATAGTTAGATCTCAAATCAACCAGACATACGATTTTGAAGCATGGTGTGAAATGGGGCGAACTTTTTCATTCTACTTGTAATACCAACTTTCACTGAAAATACATGCTTGCTAGGCAGCACGGTACACACCTGTGATCCTAGCTATTCGGGATGCTGAGACTGCAGCATCATAGATTTATAACCAGCATGAGTAACTCAGCAAAATCCTGTCTGAAAATGAAAAGCAAAAAACGCTGGAGGTACAGTTGTGCCCTCCGTCCATTTCTTGATACTACAAAGAAAGAAAAACACAGTAAACTAACTCCTGGCAGTTCCAGCTTTCATGTAAGTCAAAGGAACAAGCACACATGTGTCTGATTTTCCTTTGGGTGCCACTGGCTTCTCCGTTGGCACTAACACCACTATCACATGGTTTTCATCCTTGTCCCAACTTTATTCTTCCTTTCCAAAACTGCCTACAATATTTTTATCCCCTTTATTCCCATATAAATTTATAAATTGTTTGCCAACAGCCACACACAGAAAAAGCCAGCTGGGAGCGGATCTGATAGCTCAGCGGACTAAACTGCTTGCTTAGGCAGAGCGCAGTGGCCGGGGTTCAACCCCAGTGTGCTGTGCTGGCCCTGCCCCTGGGACGCACTGAGATGGCAATTAAGACTGGGCATGGTGGTGCCTACCTGTAATCCCAGCACTTGGAAGGCTGGCAACAGGAGGATCACTATGAGTCTGATCTACATAGTGAGACCCTGTAGATCCTGTAGACCCTGTGGACCCTGTACCAAATACAGGGGGATAAACAAAAGCCAGCTGGGAATCTGACTGGGACCACCTTACCTATGCAATGTAGGGAGAGGGGAAAGTCCCCTTCTATTCAGGGGCTCCTTTTGGCAGAACAGCAGAGCTGTCTTGAATAAGAAATGTCCTACTGTACACATGTGAAATGGTCCCCTATTTAGTATAATTTCTCTCAAGAATACTGTAGCATTTTCTCTTTTAAGGGTCTCCACCCACCCAAGCATTATATCACTAAATATTTAACATATCTCTGTGCCATTGTAAATTTATTTTTTTCTTTTAAATTTCCATTTCCGGTTTTTGCCCCACCCATAGAACTTCTTTTAAACATTCTCCAGGTGCTTGCATGTTCAGCCAGCATGGGTAATTCCAACCATAATGAAGGAAGGATAAGAGAAGGTTCACTGGGCTGGCAAGACAGTTTAGCATTCTAAAGCACTTGCTTAGGCAAGCTTAGGCCACCTTAGACAACCTCAGGGATCACAGTTTGATCCCTGGCACCACATGCTGTGCCAGCCCCCCCACCACCACCACCAGGCAGGCTGAGCCAGCCATAACACATAAAATAAAATAAAATAAAGAAATAAAATGTTTTTAAAGAAGAAAAGAAAAGGTTCACTATATTTTCCCTATTCTTATCTTCAACCTAACCTCTGTGTGACAGTCTTTGGCAGTGTTACCTTGGAAGCCCAACAGCTATTTCACAATTTTTATAGAAGGTTGCATTTCTCCCCAACGGCTTGTGGTTTTACTCCCAGGCTGTGCAGGACTTTGTCATATTTGATGCTCAAGTGCCTGGCCTGGTACCAGTGCCTAGGTGGCATCCAACAAACCTTTGTTCAATGACAAGTGAATTGTGCAGCCACAGGCAAGCCATTTATTTCATCTAGGCTTCTGTTGTCTTACAGGACAATTAGGTAACTGCGCTGTGTCAATCAGGTGGCAGCTGAAACCAATTTTCAAACAAATGGGAAAGTTGTTTTTAAGTCGTTCAGCACTATACAGTAAAGTACCATTCGCTTCCATCAATATATCATTGCTTCAAAGACTCATCTCCTTAGGTTAAAAGGAAAAATAAAAAAATAAAAAAAAGCCAGCTATTTTCAGATCAGCTTTACAGACAAACTCCTGGGGTGAAGCTGAGTAACAGAACCAAGGCACTCACAGAAATGCCCTGTACATCTTAAGCGTCAGGTTGAAAGGAGCCATCCAGAGGGTAACAATGAAAGACCATGAAAATCCAGCAACTTTTATAGCACGCACAGTCAGACGGAAACTGTATTTACCTTCTACCCATAAAAACAGACTTGGCAGAAGACAGGCGTTCAAAACACATCCTGCAGGAGTTAACGAGAACTTCACCCCTAAGCCACCTGGAAAAGGATTCACGGGAAGCACTGTATGAGGCATAAATTAGATCTTATGACTTACAGAGTGGGAAGACAGCTCAGCAGATGGGGATGGCCAGTGCCAGCCAAGATGGCGCACCCCCACTGCACCCCACCTCGAAGGAGGGTGGCCCTGCTTTTCTGCCAAAATGTGTTTCTGCTATCAAACTAGAAGAGGATTCCTTCTTATTTATCATACACACCTTCTAGCCTTATTCGGAGTCCCTTTTTCCTTCGAATAACTCCCTTCTAAAAAGGATTCCTTTCCCAGTTAGATCCCTAGCTGGTAGCCTCTAAACTTCCCAGCTCTTCCATTCTTACAAAAATGTACCTCACATTTCTCTCTGCTGTGTGTGCTCCCACACCATAACCAGATTCTAGGAGAGATCTGTTCAAGTTCAGCCTTCATAATTCTCTCCAGGTGGAAGACTAAAAACAAAGATGGCTCAGCTACTTCAGCTGGCTGGCACTCCAGCAGCCCCTCCCAATTTCTCATTTTTATCTTCTTACAGATTTTCATTAACCCTGAAACTTAAAAGGAAACAATAATGAATATACAATTTTTCTCTCTTTTTCCATGCATTACTGGGGAATGAATCCAACAAGTTCTGAGTTATGTTTCTAGTCCTGTTTATTTATTGTTTTTTTGAAATAGGGTCTCGCTATGCAGTTCAGGCTGGCCTTGAGCTCAATTTTGTAGCCAGGCTGGTCTTGATCCTCCTGCCTCAGCCTCCCAAGTGCTAGGATTACAGGTGTGTGCCATCACACCCAGCTATAGTCGTTTTTAGTTTAAA
The DNA here is from genome assembly GCA_004027025.1 of Myocastor coypus. Classification (NCBI taxonomy): domain Eukaryota; kingdom Metazoa; phylum Chordata; class Mammalia; order Rodentia; family Myocastoridae; genus Myocastor; species Myocastor coypus. The sequence continues at coordinate 22,654 of PVJA010022502.1, forward strand.
GTAGTCTCAAAATAGCTAGAACCTGTGATCCTCCTGCCTCAGCCTCCTACATAGGTGCAATTATTGTGTGCATTCCTGCCTGGCTTTTGCAGCTAACAGCACAAGTGGCTGGCTGCCCTAAAGCACAGACATTAAAGGCCCAAGTGACATTCCACATCAAAGCTAGGTGTTTCCCTGTGAGCTACTGTATATGAACCTAAAGCAATAATGAAAGATAAGGGGAACAGAAAATTGGGATGCCAACACAAAGAACAACTATTTTTATTTTATTTTTTAACGATTATTTATTTATATTATGGCCAGCTCAGCCTGCCCTGGGGGTGGGGCTGGTGCAGCATGTGACGCTATGGATCAAACCTCGATCCCTGTGGTTGCCTAAGCAGGTGCTTTAGACCACTGAGCTAGCTTGCTGGCCCCAGAAAAACTTTTATTTTATTTTTATTTATTTATTTACTTTTTTGTGGGACCAGGGTTCAAACTCACAACCTTGCACTTGCCAGGCAGGCACTTGTGCCACGGAGCTATCTCCCCAGGCCCAGAACAACTATTTTAAAGTGCAGATTATCACCCAGCCCAGCTGATAAGAGTCGGCACTTTCTTCAGACATTCTAGAACCTTTTAAGGTTCATTTAGCATTTGAATCACTGTCTAAGTTGTGCTAGTCAATTTACTCTGTTCAAGATTAATAAATCCCTCTAAATGATACCAGTCACCACACATGTTCTGCACTTCGTATCATTATCAGAATCCTCCACAACTACATGAGCATTTTACAAGACACCACAAGTCTTGACCTGCTTCTTAATTTCTATACTGACTTTTATCTAAAAGACGTAGAGAATATTCGCTTTCATTATTGCTTTGCATTGAAGCCCCCACATATCATATCCCTGCCCTGCACAGAAAAATGCTAATACAAGGCAAATACATGTTTTAATTGCTGAGAAAATATCAATGCTGAAATCAAAGAAAAGCAAGAACTAGTGCCTAAAAAATGATGTCTCGAGTTATTACTCTTATTTCTTAACTTCCATGTAAAAAAATTTCTAGATATTAAATACTTAAAGTACCAAATTAGAAATAAAACAGTCTGGATCCTAGCCCTCAAACTCAAATGCCTTCCCTGTTAAAATACACTTCACAACGGCAGGCGAGATAGCTCATCGGTCTAAAGCACCTACTTAGGCAACAGCAGGGACCGAGGTTTAATCCCTAGCACTGCAAGCTGCACCAGCCCCACCTCCAGGGCTGGCTGAGCCAGCCATAACATAAATAAATAAATGAAGTTTATTTATTTATTTATTTATTTATTTGTCTTTTTGGGACAGGGTCTCGCTATGCAGTTGAGGCTGGCCTTGAGCTCACTTTTGTAGCCCAGGCTGATCTCGAACTCACACCGATCCTCCTGCCTCAGCCTCCCGAGTGCTGGGATTACAGGCGTGCGCCACCACGCCCGGCAATAAATGAAGTTTAAATCGTTAAAATAAAATAAAATATACTTCACTGTGGTGGGGCCCCAACCCCAGGAGGCGCTGAGACATTGATTGAGACTAGACACGGTGGCACATGCCTATAATTCCAGCGCTTGGGAGGCTGAAAACAGTACGGTCACTATGAGTAAAATCTGTGTAGTGAGACCCTGTACACCCTGTGCTAAATACCTTAAAAAATTAAAATTAAAATATACTATCTCTCCTAGCTTCCTCAGAAGGCTATTTCAAGGGGCATGGGTTTACTGGAGGATGAAATAGAAAGCGCTAGGCTATGCTAAACAGTCTCATGAAAAGCCTCGTGGAAGTGAAACAGAATCAGGAGATTCGCAGGAAGGCTTCAAACCTTATCCAGGCTCTTCCTGGCATCATCCGCATAATGAGTGTTGCAGGCCTCAGTTTTATCCTCTGCCCAATGAGAGAATGTTCATTCTCGCATGCACTAGTGGGGATTAAGGAACAGTGCACAAGAAGCCCTGGGTCAGTTCTGCATGCAATGGATGTTAGCACCTATCATATATCAGATTTTTCTATAAAAGCGATAATTAATAATAATAATAATAATAATAATAATAATAATTGCCCTTTTCAAATTCGGCTTCAGTTCCATGTGAAGATCCGAGGATTCTGTTTCTGCTTGCACAAAGGCTTTTTCATGGATAAGCACGAGGAAACATAAGGCCATTATTGAGAAAATATCGTTTCAGAATTGTGACTTGTCTCCCAAGCTGAACCCAGAGCCCCGAATATGCTTAACCCCGCTGAAGAGCACGTGATTCCCAGCCTGGCACAATTCGGGATTTCTACCTTTCACATTAACAAGCTGTGAACCGTTACTAACACCCTTCCACGAAGCACATGACCCACAAGCCTAAGTCCCTTCTGAGTTTGTTCGCCCCCTCCAGCTCTGCAGAACACCGACAATTTGAAAAGCACCTAGATTTTTAGAGTCCAAATAAGCCTTCGGCATGGGGGGGGGGGGCATCAGTCACCACATCAATCATCAATCACCGGTCACTGCTTGTTGTCCAGAAGCCGAGACGGCCCCCTAGGGAGCAGGGAGCCGCGCGTGAGCTCAATTAAAGCCACCAACATGGCTGCTCCCAGCGGGAAGCAATAATGTCACTTACATCTTCCCGTTTTCCCAGCTGAAATTAAGAGGTTGCCAGAAAGGCCTCCTTAGCAGCAGGAGTTTCCGCCGCGGGAAGGACTCCGCTGCGTTCGCGCAGGTAGCTTTCGAACTCACCACCGGCGTGCACCGGCTCTCCTGCCAGGTGCCCAGACCGGGAGACATCGCGACCTTTCACCTGCACAAATGCAAAAGTCACTGAGGGGCCGCGGGAGCCAGGCTCCAGCACCTTACCTTGGCTGGAGTTCCCGGTCGTCTCCGCTCCTCCAGCCCCCAAGGGACCCGACCCCAGCAGGGCCAGGAGCAGCAGCCGCAGCAGCAGCCCCATCGCCGCCTGGGCCGGCCGGGCCCGCGCAGAGGTCGGGGAGGGCCGCGGGCGCGCGCAGCGGAGCCCCGCAGCCTGGCGCGCGTCACCCGGGTCGCCGCCGCGCCCTCGCCCTGCTCGCAGGCGCCCGGGGCCGCGGGGCGGAGGCTCCCCCTGCGGGCGGCGGAGCCCGGGCCGGGACCGCGACGCCGCGCCCTTCCCCGCCGCAGCGCGGCCCGGGCGCTCTGGGCAGCGGGCGCCCCCTGCCGGCGGCTCGCCGAGCCCTCCCGAGCGCAGAGCAATTTGGTGCCGCGCTGACGCGTCGGGCCCGCGCCTGACAGCTCTCTGCAAAGGAGAGAAGCCGAGGATTCGGCGCCCCTTCCAGGCCCCCGCTGCGCTCGGCGCGACCACGGGAGAGCGCGTCCCCCGGCCATGCCTGCGTCGCCCGAGCCGGCTTCGGGGCGAGACGCAAGGCGAGCCGGGCTCTGTAGTCGTGCTGGGGGCGCCCGGAGCGCAGCTCTAAAATATTAAGTTTCGCTTTCTCGAAGCTAAAATCCTCCCCGCCCCCCCCCCCTTTTTTTGTTGTTGTTGTATTATGGCCGGCTCAACCTGCCATGTGGTGCCGATGGTTGCCTAAGCAGACGCTTTAGATCGCTGAACCATCTTGCAAACCCTCGAAGGCAGATGGCCTCAGCTTGTATTTCCTCTGAAATCTCATCCCCGGGTGCTGGACCTACGTAACACGGCTCCTGAGCCGATTATGGAATGTATTGATACAAGCCTCGGTTCTGTGGGGACGACTGTCTTGCTTTCCTCACTTGCTTCCCGCAAATCGCCAGATGGGCATTTTAATGAGCAACTATTTTAGTGGGGGACGCATGTGTTCAATGTATCCACTATCGGGTTGTGATCCCCAGCAATCACCATGCGGCTCACAGGCACAACTGTTTTCCACTTATCCGATGTCCTGTCCAGAGGTGCACACCTCTGGTGGCCCTGTGTATTCCACAGCACTTGTTCGCC
>PVJA010022503.1:0-16823 GCA_004027025.1 Myocastor coypus
GTTTGCAACTCATGTAGATCAGGGGCTGAATGTACGGGAAGTCACAGCCATGCTCAGCTGTCTGGCTGAGTTTATATGTCTTTCACCTTCTCTGCCTCCTCCTCTCCTTTCTTCCTTTCCTCTATTCCCTCACAGGGGATTGCCTCTGGAGCTTTTGTACTGAGTTACATCCCTTGTCCTTTTTAAAAATAAACATAAAAATTTAAGATTGTTTTGTTCATCACTTAGTTATCTAGGTTGGGCTGCAATTTATGATCTTCCTGCCTTTGTTTCCCAGACTCCTGAGATTAATAGATGTGGGCTACCATACCCAGTCTTTTAAAAAAATACTTATTTTAATTATGTATTTGGTACAAGGTCCTACTACACAGCTCAGACTGATAGTGATCCTACTGTTTTCACCTTCCCCAGTTCTGTGCCACCTTGCCTTGTCTCCCTTGGGCTGAGCGCACTGGGGCCAGGCCAGTGCAGCATGTAGTGCTTGGGATTAAACTCCAGTCCCTATGCTTGTCTAAGTAGGCACTTAGTCTGCCGAATTATCTTTACCATTCCTATTGATTTTGACCTTTTGAAACAAGATCTCACTATGCAGTTCAGGCTGGCATTAAGCTCACTTTGTGGTAGAGGCTGTTCTTTAAATCTCAGTGATCCTCCTCTGCCTCAGCCTCCCAAGTGCTGGGATTCCAGGACTTGCCATGCCAGACTTTCTTTTTAAATTTTTAAATTCAGGTTTGAATTTAGGTTTTTCATACACTGGGCTACATTTCCAACAGTTTTGTTGTTTTTAAGACAAAGTTCTAAGTGCCTTAGGCTGAGCTCAAACTTGTGATCTTGCTTCAGCCTCCCACAGTGCTGGGATTACAGACATGTGCTAGACAGATGTAGACAATCACTTTCCCCGTTTATTAATTTTCCACTATTTTCAAATTTTTAATTAATTAATTAATTTATTTATTACAGGATCTTGCTACAGATTTCAGACTTGTAATGATCCTCTGGTCTCAGCCTCCCCAGTGCTGAGATTACAGGTGTACACCACCATACCTGGTTTCAGGGCTGGCACAGTGTGCCTGGAGTTCCAGGGCCAGTTAAGGCATACAGGAATGGGAACCACACTTGGGACCTTGAGCTTGTCAGGCAGGTGTTTAGACTGCTGAGCTATCTCTCCAGCCTTTCCTTTTAATTGAGAGTATGCTGGGGCCCAGCAGGATGGCTCAGTGGCCTAAAGCGCCTGCTTGGGAAAGCTTGGGCGGCTTCAGGGACCGTGGTTCGATCCCCAGCACCACATGCTGCGCCAGCCCTGCCCTTGGGGTGGGCTGAGCCTCCATGAAAATGAGTGAATAAACAAACAAAGGTTCTGAAACAAGAAAAAAAAAAAAAGGTTAAGTTGTCTAGCTCACAACTTGGTACCTCCTTGTCTCAGCCTCCTAGAGCCCTGGGATTACAGGTGTGGGCTGCCCTGCCTGGTTTATTCAGACTTTCTCACTTTCCCAACCCTTCCTCTTCCAGCTCCCTCCATACTCTTGCCCTGATAGGTATCCTTTGCCTCCAATTTCAAGCCTTTATGACGTTTTAGAGCTTGCTTCTTGGTCTCCTGGACTACTGGCTTAGATTTCAGCTGCCCTTCAAAATATTCCTCCTTATTTTGAACATACTTATTCCATCATTCTTGGGGTGTAGTTTTTACTATAGTAGTTCTTTTGTAAACAAATTTACACATTCAAGGCTGGTGGTATAACTCAGTGGTAGAGAGCTCTTGCCTGCTATGTATAAGGCCTTGGGTTTCCCAGCACCACATGCAAAGAAAGCCATACCCTTAAGTGAAAACATTTGCCATTTTTCTTTTTCTTTCTTCTTTTTGCGGGACTGGGGTTCGAACTCACGACCTTGCACTTGACAAGCAGGTACATGTGCCACGGAGCTATCTCCCTAGCCCCCTGCCATATTTTCTGATCCTGTTTTGCATTAGTGCTTACTAAATTCTGAAGGGAAATCGTGGTGTTTTGTTTTTTCTTTAAACTTTATGTTATGGCTGGCTCAGCCTGCCTAGGGGGTGGGGCTGGCTCAGCATGCGGTGCTAGGGATTAAACCGTGGTCCCTGTGGTTGCCTAAGCTTGCCTAAGCAGGCACTTTAGACCATTGAGCTATCTCGCTGGACCTTGAAGGGAAATCACAATTGGCCATGTGTTCCTGAAGGTTGTGTGTGCACTATGGTGGTTCTTGTTTCTTGTATTCATCTGAGAGCCATTGACTGACTGAGAGAGTCCCCTGGAGTCTGTCCTGTGCAGTCAGTCACCGAGAGACACTGTCCAGCTGGTTGGCCAAAGGTGCTGACACCATAAGTTGATTACCACCCTACCCTACTCCCACCTCCCATGTGTGTTTACACAGAGCTAAGGTGCCTATACTGCACTTTCTCCTTAATTTTTATTTTTGGGGAACTGGGGATTGAACTCAGGCCTTGTGCTTATCAGGCAAGCGCTTATTCTTCTAGCCATCTCCCCAGTCCCTACACTGCACTTTAAAAAAAAAGTTCCTCTTCTAACTCCCCACCCTGTGTCCTTCACCAGAAACGTCTGCTTTCGAAGGCTAAATTTGAAACCACCCTGGACACCTTAGCAAGACCCTGTGTCAAAATCAAATAAAAAAGGCTAGAAAAGGGTTGGCCAAATAGCTCAGTGGATTAAAGTATCTGTTTAAGCAGATGCAGGAGCTGGGCATTCAATCCCTAGTCTGCTACACCAGTCCCACCCCAGGCATGTGCCGAGACTGAATGAGAGTGGGCATTGTGGCACATGCCTGTAATCCCAGCGCTTTGGAGGCTAAAAAACAGGAAGGATCACTGTAAGTCCAGTCCATAGTGAGACTCATAGACCCAGTAGACACTGTACTAAAACCCGTTTTTAAAAGAAGGCTATGGGGCCTGGCAGAATGGTTCAGTGGTCTAAAGCGCCTGCTTGGGAAAGCTTGGGCGGCTTCAGGGACCGCGGTTTTATCCCTGGCACCACATGCTGCGCCAGCCCTGCCCTCGGGGCGGGCTGAGCCGGCCATAAAAACGAGTGAATAAACAAAGCTTCTGAAACAATCAATCAATCAATCAATCAATAAATAAATAAATAAGGCTAGACATAGTTCAGAGGTAGAATGTTAACTGGCACACAGGCCTGTGTTCAGCTTTGCACACTTCAAAAAACAGGGAGGAGAAGAAACTTATTACATGCTGGGAAATGAATTTTGAAACTTTTTTTTTTTTTTTGTGGGACCAGGGTTCAAACTCAGGACCTTGCACTTGCCCAGCAGGCACTTGTGCCTCGGAGCTATCTCCCCAGCCCCATTGAAACTTTTTTCCTCCACTGGGGATTGAACCTCAGGCCTCAGACTGAACTGTGTTATTAGCATCGTTTTGTTTTTTTGAGACAGGGCCTGCTGTGTCCTTCAGGCTGGTATTGAGCTCACAATTGTATATATAGTTCAGGCTGGCCTGGAACTTCTGGCTGTCCTGCAGCTTCAACTTCCAAGTGTTGGGATTACAGGTGTGCACCACCATGCTAATCCAATTTTTGTTTTGGGGGGCTTTTAAAGTTTTTCTATTTAAGACACATACATAGCAAATAGTATCTTGTTAAAGTGCCCATCCTTCCCACTTTCCTAATTTTCCTTTTGATGAAAATCTTGGTCAGGTAAGATTTCATTATGTCTCAGCCTACATTGAAACGTATATGCTTGCTTACCAGTTTTCTACCTTAATTGCTGTGAATGTTTTTATAACCTTATATTTACATTGATATGTAACTTTTGTTTTCTTTATAGCTACATCCAGATCTCATTATGCATCAGAAAAATGAAAAAGCAGAGGAAAAGTCTATGGAGGAAAGGAATTCACTTTGCCTTTTCTGAAAAATGGAATACAGGGTTTGTAGGCTTTAAGAAATTCTATTTTCACCAACACTTGTGCATTCTGAAAGCTAAGTTAGGAAGGCCAGTCACTTGGAACAGACAGCTGGGGTATTTCCGGTATAGAAAGAAGTCTCTTGAAATCCAGAAAACATGGCTACAAGATGAAGCCTTGTATGCCAAAACCAAGCCCAGTGTGGCTGCTGCAAATACTAGCACTGTGTCCTCTAAAGTGGAAAGAGAGAAAACTAAGCCCTTCGTTTCTTCCTCAAGGGGCCTCCTGAGACTCCATGCAGAGAAGTTGCCGACCTCAGCGAGGAACTCAGACCAAGAATCCTGTGGAGAGAAGAATCTCTTGAAGGCAATTGCTGGCTTGCCAGCACGTAGTGTTGTGGGTCGGGCCAATGGTCGCAGGCCCAGATCTAGGACAGCACCACATGACTTTCCCATGACGTTCGGTGGAGAGAGCCAGAGTCCAGGGGAGAGTAGCAAGATTGTGGTCACTTTGAGCAACCATAAAAGGAAACGCTTTTGTTATGGCTGCTACCAAGGGCTGGAGTGCCACAGGAATACGGGACTCCTGATTCCTAGAAAGGTCCAACTTAACCAGCATCGAAGGATCAAAGTTTCTCCTCTTATGATGTATGAGAAATTATCCATGATAAGATTTCAGTATAGGATTCTCAGATCCCAGCACTTCCGAACAAAAAGCAAAGTCTGTAAGCTAAGAAAAGCCCAGCGAAGCTGGGTACAGAAGGTCACTGGAGACCATCAAGAGACCCTTAGGGATAACGTGGAGGGTGGCAGTTGCAGCCCCTTCCCTTCCACAGAACCTAGTAGAGACTCTTCTTGCCGGCATCAGCTGCACTTTCCAGATATGGACAGCGATGTGCTGGCAAAGGGAAAGAACTCGCCCATGTCTGAGGGCTGGACTAAAGGGAGCCTTTACATGAGCAAGGAGCCTGGTGTAGATGACACATTCCCTGCCCAGCAGAATGGTGGTGCCACTGATGCCTGGGACCAGACACCTTGCTCCCCTCAGTGGAAGAGTACAGAGCTGACTGGTGAGCACCCCTTGTCAGAACGTCATCTAAGTGACATATTCCCCTCAGGAGCAGAAAGAGATGCTATGCCTCTGAGTCGGGAGAATGGGACGGGTACTGTGGGTGACATCAAGGTACAGCTACTGGCACCTGAAGCCAAGGAATCTGAGAGTGGTGTGGATGCACCTGTGTCTCACCAGACTTCAGAGCACGAGAGCTGCCAGATGGAGGAGGAAGGTGTGCTCAAGCAGAACATCCTCAGCTCCAAGTTGCTGGACCACCCATACTGTAAGAGTCCACTCGACGCACCTCTGGCTTGCAGTGAACTCAAGCTAGAGAGTCCCTTGCGAGGTGGCAAGAACAGTCAGAAGGCATCACCTGTAGATGATGAGCAGCTGTCCAACTGCCTCTCTGGTAGGCACTGTGCTTTGCCCCCTCCCTCCCCCCCCTTGGCTAACCCATACCTGCTGTCCCTTCTTTCTGTAAGAGTCGACTTTCAGTGTTCTTGATGACTTTTCTATTGCTGTGTTATATAGATGTTGCATTACTTATTTGGATGGACATTTGAGTTGATTTCTAGTTCTATAAACTGTACAGAGAATTTTTTTCTTTCTAGTACTAGGGATTGAACTCAAGCTATTCATACTACATCCCCCCTCCCTTTTTTTTTTTGTGGGAGCAGAGTTCAAACTCATGACCTTACACTTGCCAGGCAGGCACTTGTGCCATGGAACTATCTCCCTGGCCTCCATCCCACCCCTTTTTGAGGTAGTCTCACTAAGTCATTATGTTATCCAGTGTGAGTTCAAACTTGAATCCTGCTTCTGCCTACCATAGTGCTGGGATTACAGATGTTCATCACCACTACTGTCTTCTATTTTGTGACATATTCAGAAGGCTTAGTCTTGGCCAAGCTTGGTGGCAAAGACCTGTAATTCCAGTACTCTGGGAAGCTGAGGCAGGAGAATCAAAAGTTGGAGATGAGCCTGGGACACATAGTGAGACCCTGTCTCAAAGTAAGATTTTTTCGTCACATGCTATACTAAGAAGGGAAATAGTATATACATTTTGGGAAGACAATGTGGCAGTATTAGTCCTTGAGCCATTGTCTGTCTGTCTTTTTTTTTTTTTTTTTTTTCTTTCTGTATTTAGGACAGGGTTTATAGGATCTCACCACATAGATTGGACTCAGTGATTCTCCTGTGTTCAGCCTGCCAAGTGCTAGGATTACAGGTGTGCGCCACTATGTCCAGTCTCCATTGCCATCTCAATGCACCCCATGGGTGGAGCCAGTGCAGCACACCTGGGATTGAACCTGGACGCAGGGCTCTGCCTAAGCAGGTGCTTTAGTCCACTAAACTGTTAGGCCCACCCCCTTAAGCCATTTCCTGCTTGAAATTTATCCTACTTGTAAAAATGCAAAGATAGTTGTATAGATGTGTTGCTTGTTGTGTATTGATAGAGTGAGTACCTAGCATGTGTGAGGCTCCGATTCCATCCCCAGCACTGCAAAATAAATAAGTAATGTTTATTTTTTATGCTGAAAGATTTCGGTATGAAGTGTAAATAGAAAGTTGCAGAATGGTATGAATACTTTGTGTGTATTTGGTACTAGAGATGAAGCCCAGGGCCTTCACAGTAAACTACACCCCCAATGCTTTCTATTTAGTGTAATGTGCGTACGTACGTACTTATGTATGTATGTATGTATTGTGGTACGGGGGATTAAACTCAGGACCTTGCGTTTGCCAAGCAGGTGCGTAAGCCACCAAGCTATCTCCCTGGCTCTAGTCCTTTTTGTTTTTTGAGATAGAATCTCAATTGCTGAATTGCTGGGTGTGGGTCAAACTTGGGATCCTCCTGCCTAAGCCTCCCAGAGTACTGGAATTACAAGCGTGTGCCATTGTGACTGTAGCGTGATAAAAGTACACATGCAGATACATAAGATGAGTGTGTGCATATATACATATGCATTTTTATCCAGATTGGCTTCTTTTGAGGAGTTATGTGTTCTCAATAGTTTAAGCAATCCTTTTCCCAGCAATTAAGTATGTGTATGTAAGAAGTGCCCACAAAGGATACAAAGGAGAGTGTTAGCAGATTTGCACAATTTGAGTTGTTTATTATTGCCTATGAATAGGGATGAATTTCCTTAATAAAAAGTTAACATGCTTGTAATCCTAGCACCCTGGAGCAGGAGATTCACTGTGAGTTTGAGGTCAGCCTAGGTTACATAGTGAGACCCTGCCTCAAAAAAAAAAAAGGTTAATAGACCATCATACTTACACCTGAAAGAACAGATGTTTGCCCACAAATACTCTCTTATTAGATGTAACACTTAAATATGAATAAACCTGTAGTACAGCTATAGCAGATCTGAGGAAATAGGAATTCTTAGTATGCATTTAGTGATATACAGTGTAATTTATTGTTTTAGCTAAAACAGAAATCTTGGCATCTTAGCAAGTTCAATGCTTGAAAAACCTGTTTAGTAAAACTCAACTTCCAAGTTTACATGTCCTAAAAAGCGAGGAATAGAGAAAATTTCTTGCACTTACTATAAAATATTTGGGAGCTGGGGATTTGGCTCAGCAGAAGACTGCTTGTGTAGCAAGCTGGAAGCCCTGCACTTGGTCCTCAGCACCGCAAACAAAAAATAAACCTCCGCTAAAAAAACAGTTCAGCCAAAATACTATAAAATATTTGTTAAAAACCATGCTCCATGTTCATGAGGAAGAAGTATGGTATGTGAAATCTGACTACTTTTCCTACCACATTCATAGCAATCATGAAAAATACATTAAAAGCACACACACAGTCTGGGTGTCATGGCACACACCTGTAATCCCAGCACTTGGAGGGTCACTGCATTTGAGACCAGTTTGGGCTACAAAGTGAGCTCAAGGTCAGCATGAACTGTATAGTGACACTTTATCTCAAAAAGACAAAAAAAAAAAGAAGGAACCTGTATAGCAGTTGGCACCGTTGCCACTTCCTTAATGGACTTGAACAGAAGTAGACAGACTTGCACTATAAGGTGTGCTGGATGTTGGCCCTCTTCCAGATGTAAGACTGTGTGTTAGTGCCTTTCAGCTGATTTACATGTTTATTGAGTAAGTTCTACTGATGGGAAGCAGTGCAGCTTCATAATTTTATTCAGTATTTATTATAAATTGGTAAAATATGTATATAAAAATGTTACTCCCTGAAAAACCATGTTGAATGCTTTGTAAATTGCTTATAAGTTGCTGCAAAAATGGTCACTGTTATGCTAGTGCAAAACAGTTATAAAAGATTTGAGGGCTGGGTGTGGTGGCGCACGCCTGTAATCCCAGCTCTTGGGGGGCTGAGGCAGGAGGATCAGTGCAAGTTCGAGACTAGCCTGGGCTACAAAAGTGAGCTCATGGCCAGCCTGAACTGCATAGTGAGACCCTGTCTCAAAAAGACAAAAAAAAAAAAAAGATTTGAGGATAGTATATGAATGTCTAGGCTTCTGTACTGGGTTACTCTGCAAGTGTTGTTAAGTTCTTTGTTCGTGTTAAAGAAGAGCTAAAAGAACCGTCTCAAGGCATTCTGGGAGTGTTGGAAGGGAACCTAAAGAGAGTAATGAGTATTTCCCAGAACTAGAGAGAAAAGTGTGAGTCTTTGGACAAGAAAGGCTTGGTGTGGAGAGGAGCTTAGCCTAGCCCACCAGTGGAACAGTTGCTTTCTGTGCAGTAGGCCTGCTCTACTTTCTTAGTCCTCACAGCAAAAGGTAAAAACAGCACAACACATAGGAAAAACTAAATAAATCAGGATTAAAACATACACCATAGGCACAGCCAAACTCTCATTAAAATCTCTTAATCTAAGGATTAAGAGAAATGACTAGAAGAGTTAACTTCCTGTTTTAGAAGGAAAAGGAGTAAGTTCCTGTGCCACAGTGCTTCCCAGTGGATTAAAAGTTTGAGTAGAGGGGCTGGGGAGATAGCTCCATGGCACAAGTGCCTCTCTGGCAAATGCAAGGTCATGAGTTCAAACCCTGGTCCTGCCAATAAATAAAATAAATAATAAATTTGAGTGGAAACAAATGGAAACTTTCTGTGCGTGGAGGGGTGCTGGGGATGTAATTCAGGGTTTCTTACATGCATGCTAGTGTTCCACCACAGAGCTATGTCCCCAGCCCCGCAAAACTTCATGCATGCTAAGCACTTGTTCTGCTACTGAGCAGACACAAAACACTTGTATGTGAATGCTCATAACAGCATCATTCCTAATCGCCAAAAAGGGGAAACAACTTAAAACCCCAAGGGGCAAATGAATAAATTTGTTTTGTCTGTGTAATGGAATATTCTGTAATGAAAGTGATATACTCATATACGCTTTAGTGTGGATGAATCTTGAAAACATGCAAAGTGAAAGAAGCTAGACAACAAAAGGTCACATAACCTATGATTTCATACATTTCAAATGCCCACAAAATGTAAATACAGTTGATTAATTATTTTTAGGAGCTGGGGAGAGGAGAATGGTGACTAGTTACTGCTAATGGGTTTAGGACTTTTGGGGGAAGTACAGATGTTCTGGAGTTAGGTAGTATTATTTGCATGACTGAATCATACTAGGTAAGAGGGTGGAATTTGTGGTATGTTAGTCATATTTTAGTAAAGCTGTGAAAAGAAACTTACAGGAGGACATTTAAAAAATAATTTAGGAAAAAACCCTCAGTGTCAGGCATAGTAGTACACACCTGTAATCTTAACACTTTAGAAGATGTAGGTGGGAAGATCACAAGTTCAAGTGCAAAGGTGCTGGGATTTGGTCTCTTGTACTGCCAGTTCTTATGGAATGGGGCACAGAGTGGAACTTAGTGGCAAAGTGCTTGCTTGGCATGCTTAAGACCCGACCCTCATCTCTGTACCTCAGACAGAACAACCGAGGGCTAACAGTGTAGCTCAGTGTAGAGCACTTGTGGGCATCCCTAGCACCACAAAAGATGAAAAAATTTGGATAGACAAAAATTGTGTTTTCTTTTGAGACTTTAGTCCTGATTATGGGAGCTGTGTTATAGAAATAAATTGTCCAGGTATGTATCCCTGCCCCTACCCCCACAAGCAGTCTTATTAAGTCTCCCAGGCTGAACTCAAGTTTGTGAGGGTCTCCATCTTGGTCTCTTAAGTAGCTGGGATCACCACCAGGCCTGTCTCTTTAAAATTTTTTTAAATCATTCATTCATTCACTCACTCATTTGGTATAGGGTCTTGCTATACAGCTCAGATTCTTAGTGATCCCCCTGTCTCAGCCTCCCCACTGCTGAGATTACAGGTGTGTACCACCATGTTCTGAGGCAGGCACAATGCTCCCAAGATTCTGGGACCAGCATAGCATGTGGTACCAGGAATCGAACCCAGGGTCCTTGGGCTTGCTAGGCAGGTACTTAAGACTGCTAAGCTATCTCCCAACGCCCTCCCCACCTCTTTTTTAAATTAAGAGTCTTCTATACCATTTTCCATAATGGTTATACTAATTTAGATTTGCCTTTTTAATTAAAGCTCTGTTCTAACACATGTGAGGTATTTCACTTTAGGTTTTAACTTGCATTTTCCTTATCAGTGATGTTGAGCATCTTTTCATAGGCCTGTCCCACTGTTCAGAAGGATTGCTTGATTCTGCGTTTGAGACCATCTGGGCAACAGAGTGAGAGAGACCCTGTCAAAAAACAGAAGAGACCATAAGCATTAAAATCTTGGGGCTGGAGGTATAACGTGGTAGAGTGTGCTTAGTGTGTTCAAAGCCCTGGGTTCAATACCTAGGATCAAAAATAAAAGTGAATAAATAGAAACAAAGAATTTTGGGCTGGGGATATAGCTCAGTAGAATAAGCGCCTGCCTAGCAAGTGCAAGTTAATGAGTTTGATGCCCCAGTACTTTAAAAAAAAAAGAAAGAATTAAAATTTTATACAGCTATGGTGTATCATAAATGCAAATCTGCAAGTTTGAATGTGGTTTCTCTGACAAATGTGTCCTAGAGAAACCACAACTTAGATTAAGTGGCCATGTGCTGGGAGGGAATGGCCCTTATACTATGGGAATATGGCAGTCTTTATTTTCAGCTAGCTCTCTAATGCTTCCATAGGCTAAAAATTCATTGTAAGATAGTGCCTTAGCATTTCTCTCTTGCTAGAATGGCAAGTACTTGATGCATTTTATTTTTTGGTGTTTTTTTTTCTTATTCACAATACTAAGAATCAAACCCAGGGTCTCACAAGAGCTTTACCACTAAGCCACATCACCTGCCTTTTTTTATTTTGAGACAGGGTCTCATTGAGGTGTCCAGGCTGGCCTTAAACTTGTGATCTTCTTACCTCAGCCTCCTGAGTAGTTGGGATAAACTTTAAACAATTTATTTAAGAATATACTATTAAAAAAAAAAAAAAAAGGAATATACTGTGTTGAGCTGGAGATTTAGCTTAGAGGCATAAGTGCCTGTCTGGTAAGGTCCCAAGTTCAATCCCTGGTATGAAAAAGAAAGAAAAAAAAAAGAATATACTGTGTTGTAATAGAGGGAAAGGAAGGTGTTAAGCATTGCATATATAGTAAGTATTGGGAGAGCAACTTTGCTGAAAAGTTTGTTTTTCCATCTTAATTTATTTTCTTTATTAAAGGATTCCTAGATGAGATTATGAAGAAGTATGGCAGTTTGGTCCCACTCAGTGAGAAAGATGTCCTTGCAAGATTAAAAGATGTCTTTAATGAAGACTTTTCTAATAGGTATGTCAGTGGTGCTAAAATTAAACATGTGAAAGTAATTCAGGAAAAAAAGATACTTAATGTATCGAGTAGATCTCATGTTTTCTTTCAAAATCTGTTTCAGAAAACCATTTATTAATAGGGAAATAACAAACTATCGGGCTAGACATCAAAAATGCAACTTCCGCATCTTCTACAACAAGCACATGCTGGATATGGATGATCTGGCCACCCTGGATGGTCAGAACTGGCTGAATGACCAGGTCAGTGTGTCACAGGTTCTGTGTATCAAAGGTGCAGGACATTGGTCAGTGACAGAAATTTGACCATATTATATTTATCTTGCTGAAGTGACTTATTAATAGTAGGATCCACAAAGTTTGATTACTGTTACTAGTATCAATGTTACTTTCTCTACTTCAGAAATTCTGAATTGTATAGGGTTAGTAAGCTGATTTTACTTTTTGTAGGTCATTAATATGTACGGCGAGCTGATAATGGATGCAGTACCAGATAAAGTAAGTGAAAACTTCCTCTTTAGGAGAAGCCTGTGTATTACAAAGTACAGGTTTTTGTTTTATTTTTAAAGTAAAACTGCCAGGCGTGGTGGCTCACGCCTGTAATCCCAGCACTAGGGAGGCTGAGGCAGGAGGATTGGTGCGAGTTCGAGACCAGCCTGGGCTACAAAAGTGAGCTCAAGGCCAGCCTCAACTGCATAGCAAGACCCTGTCTCAAAAAGACCAAAAAAAAAAAAAAAAAAAAAAAAAAAGTAAAACTATTTAATGGTTCTTATGTTTTTAAAATAAGGATTAGATTATGTCTTGATCATGTACTAAGGTTGGGTTTAAGTTTTATCAAATCACTTTTACATAACAAATTCACAGTGCCAGCCTTTTCTTTCTAATTTGTGTCTAGGCAGATGAGTTTATTCCTATTTTAAAAGGGCTTTTTTGGGGAAAAGATACACAAAAGGGACAATTTCAAGTCTTAACTTGTGTTAAAAATGTAAAACAGGGACTACGTGGTGACCATGCTTGTGATTCCTGCACTCCGGGAGGCCCAGGCAGAGCTCGAGGCCCACCTGGCCTTTTGGGAACTTAAGAGATCTTGTGTCAGAATTTAGCTTTGAGGGGCCCGGCCTGATGGCTCAGTGGTCTAAAGCACCTGCTTGGGAAAGCTTGGGCAGCTTCAGGGACCGCGGTTCGATCCCCGGCACCACATGCTGCGCCAGCCCTGCCCTTGGGGCGGGCTGAGCCAGCGATAAAAAAAAAAATGAGTGAATAAACAAATAAAGCTTCTGAAACAAGAAATAAATAAATAAAATAAAATAAAATAAAAAAAGAATTTAGCTTTGTGCAAAGGCCTTGGGTTCAGTTCCCAACCTTCCCCCCTAAAATTAAAACAGAATAACTTTAGTGTGTGTGTGTAAATTCTCTTAAGAGCTTAGTTACATACTAAAACTACATTTAAATGTATTGGTTTTTTTTTTTTTTTTTTTTTTTTCCCCCCAAGTATTCCAATGGGCAGAAAAATATCTTATTTTCTAGAACTCTGAGAGACTGAGGCAAGATCACAAGTTTAAGCCCAGCCTGGGCAATTTAACAACTTAATGAGGCCCTGTCTCAAAAGAAAAATAGAAGAAGGGCTGGAAATACAGTTTAGTGCAAAGGCCTTTGGTTTAAAATTTGTTATCATTATGTTTTGTTTGATACCAGGAATCAAACTCAGGACCCAGTGCCTGCCAGGCAGGTGCTGTGCCACTGAGCTGTATCCCCAGCCTAGCTATAATTATTTATAAATACAGAAAGTATTTGGTAATTGTACATTTCAAATTATAAATCTCTTATTTTTGAGGGATACTAGGAATCAGACTCAGGACTTGGAGCTTGCCAGGTAGGCACTTGTGCTGCTGAGCTGTATCTGTGGCTCTTAACCATTTTAAGTGAGACTCATGAGTCTAAACTGAGATTTTTGATCAAATGTCTTAATCTTTTTTTTTTTTTTCCTTCATCTTTTTGAGACAAGGTCTCAATATGCAGTTCAGGCTGGCCTTGAACTCACTTTTATAGCCCACGCTGGTCTCTTAACACCAATCCTCCTGCCTCAGCCTCCCAAGTGCTGGAATTACAGGCGTGTACCACCACACCCAGCTAAATGCTGTTAATCTTTTGATATACAAGTTGTAGCATAAAGTATTGACTTGAGAGATTTGACTTTCATTATCTCTACATTATATTCTAAGTTAAATTTTACTGTTCAATATAGAGCTAATTGCTTTCTTGCCGGTGGAGAAATCCTCACAACATTTTGAGGTCATGGGAATGTTGTGTAATTTGAATATAGTAGAGAAACAGTTCATTTGTTTATTTGCAGTGCTGGGAATCCAGTCCCTGGCCTCATGCATGGCAGGCATACACTCAACTACTAAGCTACAGGCCAGCCCCTGAAAAGACACTGCAGCAGTGGGTCATAGTGTGGTCCCCAGACAGCAGTACCAGCATCACTTGGGAGCTTGTTAGAACTGCACCTTCTGGGGCCCGGCAGGATGGCTCAGTGGTCTAAAGCGCCTGCTTGGGAAAGTTTGGGCAGCTTCAGGGACTGTGGTTCGATCCCCGGCACCACATGCTGTGCCAGTCCTGCCCTCTGGGGCAGGCTGAGCCGGCCATAAAAAAAAAAATGAGTGAATAAACAAATAAAGGTTCTGAAACAAGGAGAAAAAAAAAAAAAAAGAACTGCACCTTCTCAGACCTCAGCCCAGGGGCCTAGTATTCTGAATTTTAGCAGGCCTTCCAGATGATTCTAAAAGCATGCCTACCTGAAGAATCGCTGTTCTAGGAATGGCTACCCAAGCTTTTCTTACCTGTTTGACTGCTTGGTTCCCAAAAGAATGTACCTCAGAATCATCTGTAAGATTTAGAAAACCAAACTTCTGGGCTTCACCCTCAGAAGTTTCTGTTTTTAGCAAGTATGGAGTGGGGCTTGCAAACTTGAATTTCTTGTGTGTGTGTGTGTGTGTGTGTGTGTGTGTGTGTGTGTGTGTGTGTTTAGAGTAGGGTCTACAGGGTGTTCAGGGTCTCATTACTAGATCGGACTTCTAGTGATCTGCCTATTTACAACCTCCCAAGAGCTGGAATTATAGGCATGTGCCACCATGCCCAGTCTCAGTTGCCGACTCAGCACACCCCAGGCACAGGGCCAGTGCGGCAGGCCTAGGATCGAACTCCCAGCCCCTGCACCTACTTGCAGGTGTTTTTATCCACTGAGCTATTTGGCCAGCCCAGTAAATTTGGGTTTCTAACATGTTGTCAAGTGTTGCTGGTTCTTCTGGTCTGGTTACCACACTATGAGAATCTCAGTGCTCCACAGTTTGGTATCTCAAGTTAGTCGAAGTTAGAGTGAACACTTCAGGATCACAGTGTGTGTGCACTGTTGCATGTGAGTTGACACCATCTATAAGTGAGAAATCTGAAGTGGAGGATTCAGGCCCTGACACTTGCTATGGTCAGGGTAAGTCTCTCAGTACCAAAAGGACTGTGCTAAGGCCTTTTCATAGTTATGATACAGGAATCCCCAAATCCACCTCCTTCAGATGGGGTTAATTTTATAATCCATATCCCTTGAGTTCGAGGTAATCATTCCCTCATTTTTTCATAGCCTCTTTCAACTTTATCACCTGATTTGGAGAGATTTGTAAGGTTGCTTCTCTACTTGATTGGAATCAGGTAATGTGCTTACTGCCCCACTCCAGTTCTGACTGTAGACCACAGCTATATGGTCATTCTAATGAAAATTTGGGACAGAATCTTCTGTAAACCATGTAACGTATTATCTGTATTTTGATCATTATTTTTAAGAAACTTTTCTTCCCCTTTTTCTCTATTTTATGTTCATTTAAACATATTTCATTTTCTTTTGACATTAAATCTGGGCACAGCCTAATCTAATCTGGTTACTTGTGTTTGGTATCTGTTCTAGGTTCACTTCTTCAACAGCTTTTTTCATAGACAGCTGGTAACCAAAGGATATAATGGAGTTAAGAGATGGACTAAAAAGGTATCATTTCCTTTATTCTAAATTTGAAATGGTAGGGGATAGGGAGATAGCTCTATGGTACAAGTGTCTACCTGGCAAGTGCAAGGTCGTGAGTTTGAAGCCTGGTCCCACCAAAAATAAATAGATAAATAAAATAAAATAAAAAATAAATTTGAAATAGTTGCCGTCCAGATAGCTAATCAGGTGCAGCAACTGGGGCTCAATCCCCAGCGTGCCATTCTGGCCCTACCCCTAGGGCACATTGAGACTGTGATTGAGACTGGGTGTGGCAGTGCATGCTCCCAGCACTTTGGGAGGCTGAAAACAGGAGGATCACTGTAAGTCCAATCTGCATAGTGAGATCCTGTAAATCCTGTACTAAATACATTTAAAAAAAAAAAAAGTTTGTTTAATAAATAAATTCAAATTGGACAGTAAGTTACTTTGGGTGGTAGGATAATAACTTTTATGCAACATATTAATTGGAAACAAACTTTAATGTGAATTTGCAAAAATCTCATTGTCTGAAAAGCAAGACACTAGTGAGGCTTTTTCATCTCCCAGTGGATTAGCATCTGAAAAATTGAAAGAGCATGGCTGTTAACTTGTTATGCAGCTTGAACAGGACACTCAGTTTGATCCTTAGATTGTTCAATTGCACAATGAAATAAGCGCGGGTAGTGTTAAGGAGCTTTCATCGACTCCGTCAGAAGTATCAATTTAAAAGCTCATTTTTAAATTTTATTTATTTATTTGTTTGTTTTTCCTTGTTTCAGAACTTTTGCTTATTTATTTATTTATTTTTATGGCCGGCTCAGCCTGCCCTGAGGGCAGGGCTGACGCAGCATGTGGTGCCGGGGATCGAACCACGGTCCCTGCAGCCGCCTAAGCTTTCCTAAGCAGGTGCTTTAGACCACTGAGCCATCCTGCTGGGCCCCTAAAAGCTCATTTATGTGTTTTTTGTTTTGTTTTGTTTTTGTGGGACCAGGGTTTGAACTCATGACCTTGTACTTGCCAGATAGGCACTTGTGCTGCTGAACCATCTCCCCAGTCCCCTCATTTATGTTCTGATTTTGACAATTTGGCAAAATTTACCAAGAAGTCTAAATTCTGGTCAGTTCTTCAG